>PNEQ01073281.1:0-40762 GCA_003012365.1 Medauroidea extradentata | reverse complement strand
TTGTCACATAAATAACTTATTGTAAGTGTGTAAGGATGTGGTATATAAGTGGAAGAGGTCTAATAATAAAGAAATTAATAAATAATAATAATAGAGCAGCGACACCTGGTGGGGATAGACTGGTATCAGCTCGTGGGGATAACTGATCAATTATCACTTACACAGTTATCGACCGGGTTCTAAAATTATTAAATTAAAAATGTTTACTAAACAATAGCACTTAGGAGTGTCAAAATTGATAAAAACCTATTCGCAGACCTACCGAATGTATATACAAAATTTCATTGAAACCGGTTAAGCCGTTTCGGAGGAGTATGGAAACAAACACCGTGACAAGAGAAATGTATATTATATATTATATACTAAGAAATATTGGTTTTAGTTTAATGTACAGTTACAATAATGATGTATATACATACTGCATATACATTTGAATATTTAAGTGTAAATCTTTACTTAGCGAGTTCCTCCAAAAAATGTGGGCGAAATGAGGGAGACTTCCCTTACACGTCACCTTCATGAAACCCTTTATTGCGAACTTTCTGAGAGGAATATCATGTGAGACTGTAATTCGTTGCCTGCCAGGGGAAAATATTTCCGCCACTAACTCGTAGCTCCAGTTACGACATGCGTATGAACTACGGATACGATACGTTTTTTTTCCCTTGGTTATGGGTTACCAGGTATGATTGATAAAAAAATAGGTGTGGTAATACATTTAGGTTCATCTCATAACATGATCACCGAAGAAACCACTGAGGAATAATGTGTCAGTATCTCAAAAAATACTGAAAGATAACTAGTGTTTGCATTGATGTTGCAGTATAAAAATCAAAATATTGAGAAATGTTGAGCGTGTGATACCATTGTAACAAAGCACTAGTTCCTGGTTGTCCAGGGCTCGCGGCTATACTTTTGTCGAGGAAAGCCCAAGTTATGGCGCCCAGTTTCCGCAAGTCTGGACGTTCTCGGCGGTGGCTCCTGTAGAGGAACGTTCTCGCGAAATGGCTCCGTGTCTATCCGAAAGCTCTTAAGCCACTACGGCGGAAGCGAACCAGGGTAGAAGGGTAGGTGAAAGGCGGGGGGGGGGGGGGTAATTTTATGTGCGACCATTCTCTCCATACATAAAACCCTAAGCGTAGGAACCCGATCGTAAGTCGAACCCCTTCCACCCCCCTAACTGAAACATAAATCTTCACCCTGAACCATATGCGAGGGTTCTTGGAAGTAGTCGCCCTTTCGCAGCTCTTGCTCCCCCTTCTTTGGAAGGTAATAATTATAATCTGCCTTACCTAAGTTACGGCTTTCCATTAAGAATATACAGCAATATAAATTGTGAGGAGAGCTGAATATAACGAACACGTTCAGTCATCGTGTCCAGGATTGTACACGTGATTCACGATAAGGCAACCCATGGTCGTCACAGTATGCAGATAATGTCCAGTGCGTGGGGGTAGGAGTATACAGGAGACGGCATGTTGGGACTTGCTTGAAGTCGACGTATATATGCCAGTTTTGCGCGAACTGTTCGTTATTGTTGACCAACACACAGCATCGAGTAGATCGAGTAAGGTTTTCGTAAGCGCCTCGTATGGTATTGATGCTGTAGAATGAACAGATTTGAATGAAAACTGTTACGTGCGTTGAATTCCGGTGTAAAGAGCGATCAGGTACGTCAAATACATCTGCTACTGTTACATTTCATAAGTAAAAAAAAAAAACATGTTTTATGTTTGCATAGTGTAAGTTATGTGGTTAAACAATTATATATGTAGACAAACCTAGCGAAATAACCAGAAAATACGACCACATAAATTGTTTAGTTACATATATTTATGTCACTGACGATGTGTAACTGCTTACTAATGGCAATAAAACAAACAAATTTGCACACAAAATGTTAAATAAATAGCAGAAACTAGCATAACTGTATTAAGTTAGTTCAACAACGTTTTCCATGCACAAACAGTAGGCGATGTCGGTACACACTCTGAAATGTGTTTCAAAACACAATCATTTTGTTGAGTTTTAATTTTATTTCAAGTTTATGTTCTCCGTTCAACGTAGACTGAGATAAACATAAGTCATGTTTACTTTATTGCTCTTTAAACTTCGAGTAAAATACGTTGGCTCTTATGGCGGAAACAATGTTTATGGGCTACGTGACCACGTGTAGAAACATTCAAGCAACAAGGGCACAAATACACCGACTTCAAGTGTCTGCCTGGCCAGTATACAGCATGGCCACCCCTGGTCCAGTGCATCCAACACCTCCTCAGTAATGGATTTGATTCGTGGACAGCCCTTCAACTGACTTTTATTAGTACTTGATAGTTGTATCTCCGATAATCAGCTCGAGTCTTGCTGGTCTTTGGTGGAAATAATCTTGCACCACCTTGTTTCAATGCCGTTCGCGCACGTCTGTACCTTCGCTTCATAGTTATTGGCAGCGCGTCTTTGCGCAGAGGTGTCCCTTATTCGACTGTGCCAATCAGAATTCGGTTACTGAGACGCGGAATGTATGTAATTTTCTGGTAGAACCTCAAAAAATTGAGATTTGAAAACATTCTCTCACTGATCATGAAGCAAAGCTGCAGAAGTGTACAAAAGGCGTTAGCTAAAAGAAGATGGTGAAAAAAATCTTACCGCGAAACTCGAGTGCCCCTACCAATTGTGTGTCCACTTTTTTTTTTTTCATATTATAATAATCGATTTACTTTTCGGCATCATAATATCGTCCCTTGGCAGGCAAAAAGGGCCAACGTAAAATTTTACAAACTTTCGTGTAGAAAAAAAACATTTAAGAAATTAAATTAAAAACAAATTCCAAAAACCAATCAATAGTTAACATTGTAGCTGTAGAATTCCAGGCCACTATGCTGTTTTTGGTTTCACTCTAGCTTAAGGGTCAGTAAATTGTTTTATGAACTAATATTAAAACTGAGACGTTGGCCATTTTCCTGCCAAGGGACGATATCAGAACATGTATCATCATGAAAATATAACTGTGCAGTTGATTCAGCTTAGATTTCTTTTCAATTTAGAACACGATTCATTCTGTGAAGGAGGTAAAATGCTTTTTACGCTCGGAATTTGCTTTTTATATCCCCGTATTCTTTCCTCTGTTCTTCCGTCTCGCTATTATCGTCACAGTTCTCCTCTTCCTCCCAGTTTTTCATTCCTCAGAGACATTTATATTTTCTGAGCCGCGAGACGATCATTTCTTCACACTTGGCAGGAAAGATAAATAAGACGCGCGTGGCGAGGAATGAAATTTGAGGGGGAGTTCCTCAGTCGGAGCGAAGAACGAAGCATCGGCCAAACTTTGCGAGGCGCCGGAACACGCCTTCCAGATCATCGCAAATATCCCAAATGTATTCACAGCCAGGCGTTGGAATATATATTGAAACAAAACAAGGAATATTGCTGGTTGAAAGAGTTTTGAAACTCGCATATCTCGTGAGTAAAAATAGACGATGAACATAAACATCACAGTTAAATCGGCAAACCTGATATATGCGTGCATAGCATGAACAATACACGACGCCTGATAACTACAGATGTGAAAACTCGCGTTTTCCAGTGACGTTCAGACTCGATTACAATGTTAAGTCTTGCCTCAGTAACTTCTACATCTGCTGCTGCTCAAGTGAGCAGCCATTTTCGTTTGAAACCTGGTAATTCTGAAGTCGGCCCTTTTTTTCCGCAGGTGACTTACTGGTTACTGTCCTTTGCACGGCCATAGAGGAACAGATCTGGAAACTGGAGTTGAAAATTTACCCCGTTATGGCTGATTGGCACCACTGTCACTCTGGGGTTGTTTTAACATTGCGTAAATGGGACTACAAGGAGCAAACTCGTGTCGGAGCTGCTAGGAGATCTGCTAGTAAAACCGAATATCGTAAAAGGACAATATGGGAAAGTACAGCCTTTTAGCATTGTTGGAGCGGGTGACGTTTTATCAACGGCGTGAACTAGAAACACTAGCAAAATTTGCATTCTTACATCTCTATTTTCTATGGTGTTTATACATTTACGACTAAATTCTTCTTAGGCTATTAGTATTAGAATGTGTTTATAAGTATTTTAAATTTTATCTTATCAAAATAGTAACTAAAAGAGCATAATTATTTTCTAAAATCATGATTACATTTCAATTTATAAATAACAAATTATAAAACTAAAACTACCCATAGAGCAATGTGCTACTGTAGAAGGAACAGCGCTCATATCGGCGTGAACTGGAATTAAATAACATGTCTCCTGTTTTTCTTCTGACTTTCCCATATTGTCCTTGTACTATATTTGGTAAAACGCTATATTGCAGTGTTAAAACAACACTTCATTGCTAGTGGCGCTTTCAGTCATAGAGGAGTCAACTCCATAGCATTGGTAGTAATGCTAGTGTCGACCGTTGTCCTTTGTGTACGAAAATAAAACGCTCTTCGGACGAGGACGGAATATCGTTGTTAAGACACAATGTTCATTATAAACACTGTTCGGAAGCCCTCTAACACAGCTAAACACGGCCTTTCCAGGTTGCTGTACTTCAAATTACACTAATCGGATGTATAATAAACTCGGGCGGAAACGTACACTAAACTTTGTTACGTACTTTCTGCCAATAAAATTGTGATCGCCGTTTAAAGTCTCATAGTAAAAATTCGCCGACAAAAATCTTACATACTATTTTAGTGCTTAGCTCGTTGCACTCTAAAAATCGTAAAAATTTTACAAAGATTTTCTTTGTACTTTTACAAATCCTTGTATACGTACAAAGATTTTCTTTGTGAAATCATCAGTTTACACTGTTACAAAGGTAAACGTTGTAATATTACAAAGGAATTCTTTGTATCTATATACCGACAGTTCCTGCACTGTAATTTTTTTGTAAAATATGACAAGGCACTCCTTTGTAGTTGTACAAACTTTTGTAAATGTTGAAAAATTTTCCTTTCAAAATTATTAGTGTACAATGTTAAAAAGATTTTATTTGCAAAAAAACTTTGAAAAAAATGCGTAGTCTACCAAAATCACAGGTTCGCCGGAAAATACTTATGCTAAGTTCGTAGCCCTCTGGAAAATATTTTTCTGGAATAAAGTGAATGTTTATATTAATTGCGTGCTTTAAAAGAAAAAAAATATTACTGAACTGTACATTGAACGTATACAAATAAATAAATAAAAATAATTCAGAAGACGCAGTGGTCTAGGGGTAAGATGCGTGGAAGCTAAGTGTGGGGAGAATGGTTTGCAACCTAGTAAACAATTTTTTTTATTTTCAAAATAATTTTATGTAAACGTCCTTTATTCAAAATTTATTCGATAAATAAGTTCAGTATTATTTATGAAGTACAATGAGCTTCAATTTTTATTTCCTTATTGAAAGTACAACTACAGGCTATTCCTTGTAATTTTACTTTGTATTTTATTACAAGGACAGCCATTGTAGTTTTACAAGGCATTTCTTTAGCAACAGGGTTTCCAAAGATTTCCTTTGTAAATGTACCAAGAAATTTTAACATTGTGTCACGATGCGGCGTTTGATGCGCTCTGCGAGATCGCCCTTACGCGCAGTTAGGTCCCTTGAACATTTATTTTCAGTGCAACAATCCGCCTTAAATATTTTTTATTTGATGTCTAAATAGTTTTCTGTGCATTTACTCGCCATGCAACAAGCACAGCAATATAACCAAACTGCCAAGAGATGCGTCTTAGTATGTATCGGTGTGGCATCAAGTAAACCGTTTTAAATATATTTGTATGCAGTCCAATATAGTTTCAGGAAAACGATATAAAATCATGTAATTTTTAAATTATGTATAATATATTTACCCGTACTATCGACACCTATGTCGATACCGTAAACTGAGTGTTAAACTAAGGACTGATATTCAAAACTCGAAATTAGGACAGGGCATTATTCCGATGGTGAAGTATTGAGAAACCTCGCTCCTACTGCGATAAACGGGCTAATGCCTGTTACTTCAGTTTATAGGTTCTCCCTGCAGTACTTCTAATTTAAAAGTACTAAACACTGGCTGCACCTAAACCTTCCTTTTACGAAGCGCATAAACACTACGTGAGAGCGCACTTCACTTAAGATGCGCCACAGTTTCAGTGATAAGTGCAGCCGATAATGCGCTTACGTAACGTAGTCTCCAGGAGAGCCACATACCACATTTGTATGTATCTCCTCACTGCGGATGGTATACTGTAGAAACATGTTTGTACCTTTACGGAAATAAATTAACTATTTGTAAAAAGTATATTAATATTCAGCTAATATTTAATTAAACAAGATATGTCGTGGATTTATTTAAGGAATGGAAGGTTCTGCGTTGAGGAGATGAGGTGGTTAGTTAGGGAGGATTGTAACGCACCCCTTTAAAAATTACCAATTCCTTATTGGTTTCCGAAATGTACTGCTTGAGACGTATAAAATACAATGTACAATACAAAAAGGCCACCAAAATTGTAATAATAAACTATATAATAAAAACACTAATATTCTTACCAGTGGCGTAGTCAAAGTTAATGTATAAAAACTGCTTAAATTGCTCCAAGTTTGCACCTTGAAATCGGGATTTCCTCAGGATAAAGAGACAGCCCCCCCTCCCTTCCCAACCGATATAGCTATGTTCGGCGTATCAGCCGTTGGACATACTTGCCCCCCCCCCTCCTAACTAGCAATGTTTAACTGCCGCGCATGCCCAACACTAAGGTGTAGTTTCTTTCGCGGCAAGGTCACGTATTTAACACTTTGAGTACTACGAGCCAGTGGTAAACGTGCTTTAAAACACTCACTGTTACCAAGTAAACCAGGTCTGTCGTCCGCCAGTACTCATCCGATCAACAGCAGTCCAGTTCTCCACCGGGGCTCGGGGGTCGAGTCCCGGTGGTTGCGTGCTCGTACGTCGATGCCGTCTATCTCATCAGTCCAGCTTTTGGTAAGGTCGTCAGATCTAATTATGTGGCAGCAACTCTCGTCTTAACATAATATTTCAATAATCAGTAATATTGCGATCCTCTCCTATATTAATATAATACTTTGTAACCGTCTTTGTATTCAGAGTACCTGCTATTGTAGTAAAGTAAATGCCCGTTTAACCATAACTGTCTTAAAATCATTTAGCCCTAAATACTATCTAAATAAACCCTCAGTGTAGCTACCATCTGAGTGAAACCCCCAAACTAATAATAACTTATGAGCAATCATTTAAATATAATGACTTACAAAGTAAACATTTTGTAACAATATGTATACTGATGTTGGTAGACTTGTATAGTGACAGTAATTAATCAAAATTTGCTTTATTTACAAGTTTTAAGTATGGTGAAAGTCCCATGAAGTGTATGTGTTAATTACTTACATTACTATTCAGGAAGTTTCTTTACAGTGTACACGCTCCTAATAATAACCTCACAAGACCACACTTGTTAGAAGATTTTATATTATTTCACAACGTAATCAGTGGTCTGTCATTACTTATCAATGTTTCAGCAGAAGCAAATATGTTATTCAGGTTAGAGTGTCGTCTGTGTTGGTTCCAGTACTGGTCATTATTCTAACTATACACTGTAAAAACGTCCTAAAATGTTTTAGGAAGTTATTAACTTAAACGCAGTATGGAACAGTTTCCATACTTCCGCCTTGTAAATATGCAAACTTTTACACTTGTTACAATACAAGTCCGATAACTTCAGTATATATTTGACTGTTTTATAACAAGTTTAGGAATGCTACCATGGATGTCTGGGAAACAATTCTACTATACGCTGTTTAATATAAGTTAGGATGAATTTGACAGTAACTTATGGGCAATAATTTTTTAGTATTTTGTGATTTGTTGCACAATGCTAGAAATTTTTCGTTATAAATTGAACCTGAAATGTCTATTTCAGCATTTGTACTGCAAATATTGTCTTGTGTAGTGAAGAAAATAACAAAATATTACAAATTATTGCCCATAAGTTGTTGTCAGATTTATCGAAACTTATATGAAATGGAGTATACATATATTCATAGCGCTCCTATACGTTCGTGTGGCAAATTTACAAACAATTATTTAGAGTGACACTTAAACGAGTACAGCTTGCTTCTATAAATAAAATTAACCTACGCAAGAATGTTTTTGGCTTTAGAAAGCACATTCTAATAGACGGGAATAAGAATAGTCCTGCATACGAACCGCCATAAAGAAAATAAATAGTGTGCATACAGTTTTTAAAATGTAACGTACCGCAAAGGCACCTGATTTTCGCCAGAACATTTTTTCACCAATTAGATTCATTGTACGCACATATGAAACTCTGCCTTCCTTTTGTAATGCTTCTTTAGTGGTTAGAAGTAGCCCTACTTAAATAATTTTGTTTTGGTAATTTTCATTAGGTTATATAATGTAATCTAATCTTACATTGGGTTAATTTATCTAAGATTACGTTAGGTTACTTTATCTAACCTAATATAACCTAGCCTAACGAAAAAGTAAAAAAAAAATCGTAGGACTACTTCTAATCAATATAGAAACATTTTTCACTAATACACTGAACATGTGAAGTCAGTAGTTAAGGGCACTCTTCACATTTACCATTTTCAGTTTAAACGATAGCATAGAAGATTTTCGTCTCTATTTAAAATATTCAGTACGGATTTTGCGAGGTTTTACGTCTCTTGAAAACTGTGCTCTGGCTGATAAATTGGCCAGTGAAAAAAAAAATTCATTTTTGAGCCATACAGTTTTAACTATATCACTACACAATTGTTATTCCAGATGTCAGGTAGGTTATGTTACCTGTGAGATTGGTAGAATGTCACATTAACTGGAAATGTTGCCATACAAAATTTTCAACTCAATTTTTTTTTTAATGACGACCGTATTTTTGTCGCACAGTTTAATATGTTTAAGTAAGTAGCTATACAGGTTGTCAAGATACGCCTAGAATCTGAATGGATAGTTATATCTTCCAAGAGTTTTGTGAGTAATATCAATAAAGAAAAGTGTGTATAAATCCTCGCCTGTGCGTGATTATTAATGTGTTCTAGTGCCTCCCGTCGCATCGTTATTCTCTCATGAAATTTCCATGAATTATTTAGTTTCCACTATAAATTATTTAATTCGTGTTAATGGATTTATCTCCATTCCACGTGTCACAAAAACTAAAACAAAGAACTTTTATTTAACAAGAATTTATGCTGAACTCATACATTCAAGTAATAAATTTTTCCTGCACTAGTTGATATCCCGCCACATTTTACCGACACCGACACGTAAAATATTCGGTATAAGTCGCAGAAGAAGGTAACATTAGTTCAGTATCTTCCCTGTGACGTGTGTATCTGTCTTCAGTTCTAGCTTGTGATTGGTTCACGCACTGTGCTCGACCAGCAAGCTTACACTTCATTGGCTGCGACAACTATGCTTGCACGGTTTCAACCAGATGCATGCCTGACCGAGACTGGTGTGTATTGCGGATTTAAAATACCTGGGTTAATGTGTGAACTGAAATATTCAAAAGCTACATTTTCAAATGTAATATATAAATATTATTTCAGGGTATTCTACGTTTTTTTGTAAACAATTACAACTTTTTTTTTTTCATTTTAGAGCGTTGTGTAAAAAAAATAAACTTAAACCTTGTCTACTAAACATCAATAAAATAATTAGGAAATCAGTTTAATGTGTGTAATCAGGTATATATGCTTAAGGGTATCGTCTACCCAAGCTGCCGAACATCGTACAGAGCTTTGATCGTTAAAAGTGTTCTTTTCTTCGAAAATTACTCAGCGTGCGTAAATAATGTTTTCTTAAGTAATAGCATTCAAATATTCAAAGAAATTCACATGTGTGCATGCCATTTTCAGATCTTTCGTTTATCTCTAAGTTTATTTTCACGCTCCTGAAAATTGCGATTTTTTTTTGTGGTATACAAATTTTTGGCGCAGAATATTTTGAAAGGTATATACGTGTTCAATACATCTTTACCTGGTTAATATTACTCTATAGAATGATATAGTCGCGAGTTGTCGGCAGGAAGACAGCACGCCAGTTCAGTGTCTTGCGTCTATAGGTTAGGATGAAGTGTGATGCCTTAGCCGTCTTTAGTAGAAGGCCGCGGCCTTAGATCTGGCAACCCTGTCAGGAAGGGTCATTTTAACACTTATTTTAGCTCTCCAAAACAATAACTCTACCTAATTCGTTTTTGCTCCATACATACCGGAGAATCAGGGGAAGCAACTGCCGTTAGCGAGACAAAAGAAGTGTTAAAAATGACCCTTCCTGACAGGGTTGCCAGATCTAAGGCCACGGCCTTCTACTTGTTGTATCGACCTTATCGCTTCCGCATGTCTAGGCCTCGAACGCGCAAAATACGGTCACCAAGGCGGCCACCTTAAGAAATATTTAATTTTTTCATCTATATATATAAAAATGAATCCCTATTTCCCTTGGCCACGCCATCACGTGTGAACGGCTGGACCGATTTCGCTTTTTTTTTTTTGTTGTGTTTGTTATTCTCAGGAGAAGGTTCTTATTAAAAAAAAAATAATTTTAAAAATTGCGCGGAAAATTATAAAATTTAAGAATACTTAACAACCATACAGTATTATTTCTAATTTAACCTTAGCGCTTTGGACAATATAAACATTTGACAAAGAGTATGTATAGTTTAAAACAAATGCTTCGATCGGAGTTATTTTATTGATAAAAAATAAAGAAAAAAACTGAATTTCTTTGTGTACATCACGGTTAGTTCAGAGCCATTATACGCCTTGAGGATGCTAAACAAATACGAACATTGTTTTCCATAATTTTGTCTAATTGCTTCCTGTCTTAACGATGACTATTGAAATCGAATTGTTATAATTAATAAAAAAAAGTGTGTTTATTATGCTAATGCTTTATGATATACAATATTCTTAGTATATAAATAGTTTTGTTGGTATTTCGACACGGCAACAGGCGACATATAACTGGCCATGTGAAAAACATGGATTTTCAAGAAAACAAACAATAAAGAAAACAAACACTTAGCGACTACCCTTGAGATTTATTTATCGACATTAATTATAACAATTCGATTTCAATAGTCATCGTTAAGACAGGACAACGTCTGTCGGGTCAGCTAGTTAGCAATAAATTATGTTGGCAGGAGATCTGAAATAAGCTTGTGCAGCGATCATTTATAAAATGTAAATAAATATTGTGATCACAGAAGAAACGTCAGGAGTGTTGGAGGAGAGTCTGTGTCAAGGTTCGTTGTTCGATTGGTCGATGAGTCTTGGATATCGACTGTCGACTTGGAGCTGTGGAGTGTAGGCCGGGCGCTACTTGTATCGTACCATAGTCATCTTTAGTAGAAGGTCGCGGCCTTAGATCTGGCAACCCTGTCAGGAAGGGTCATTTTAACACTTCTGTGAGCTCTCCATAGGCATTGGCTTTGCCTGATTCGTTATTGTGCCCTACATATCGGCGAATCAGGGGAAACCACAGCCGTTGATGAGACAAAAGAAGTGTTAAAGTAACCCTTCCTGGCAGGGTTGCCAGATCTAAGGCCGCGGCCTTCTACCAAAGACGGCTATGATCGTACACGAGGACAGTGTTGCCACATATACGAGAATTCTCGTATTTGTACGAGGATTTAGGGTTTTTTTACTTGATGTACGATATAAAATTGCTGTCATCTGATAATTCCGAGACCAGAGAACTATCAATGGCCGGGTCTGTAAGGTGTTCGTTCCACGCAGGTGAACGAAACGAAGGTCATCAAAAGGTAGCAGTTGCCGCCGCTAACGTACAAAAAAAAGTAACCAGATGTTTTGTCGAGGAAATGATTTCGTTCGCCTGTGGTACGAGCATTTAATACCTTGTACGGAATTTTTTCCTTCCTCGTACGAGACTACTTCGTTTATGATCTGGCAACCCTGGACGGGGGTCGCCTAAGGCGGGTGGCGGCTGCATTGTGGCGGTTATGAAAGCCTGTCGTACAGCATGTTGTCAGGCACATGCCATACTCGGTCGATAACACCTCCCCCCCCCCCCAGGGCGTTGTCGCCTCAAGACCCGCGCCACACAATAACTAGGCGCACACAAGCTAAGTGCTGTCTTGATACGAGGGGAATATTGCACCGCCATCTTTAATTCGCAATGTTTCCTCTGCTACAAACATTCCTGAGAGGGCACATCAGTATTTCCGACATTCGTTGCTATAGCGTTCGGGATAAAGTAAGCACTAAGAATTTTATATTTGAAAAATATCACTAGCCGTTACTGCATATAATTCAACATTGACTCTATTTGCCTTACTGCTTGTATAGTTGGCAGTGAAACTGCGCAATGTAGTTCCGTGTATTTTCATATTTAAATACAACAGTACCAACATCAACATAACTGTATTTTAGCCTATATCATTAATTTTTTTTTTACCCAAATATATAGGCATCTACCGACTACACAATTTATCTTACACGCGCAAACATAAAGTGACGTGTCCAGAGAGGTTATGTATTTCCCGTAGTTAGCCATAACGCGCGGAAAGATATGAATTGGCTGGAAATAGAACTTTAGCAGGGCTTTGTTGAGTGCTCACTTTGTCCCGAACCGACTGTATAAATGTATATCTACTACACCTGTTTACATAGATTCACGGTCGTAGAAGAACAGGTCTGGACACTCGCCTGGATATTTGACCCCCTTGTTGTTTGGCTGTAGTTCACCAAGTTACCGAGAATATTGTGTTTTATTGGCGCTGATGTTACGGCGGTCGTACTAAACTCCGCCCACTTCCTTTCCGCTAAGATAAACAATTTATCAAAACGTAATTTTTATCAATTTATGAAAGACTTTCTTCGCTCACAAATTTAAGAAAAGGCTCCAGCAAAAATTATTTAGCCTACTTTATAAATTTAACAATGGAAAAAGTGAACGGAGTTTGAGTCCGACCACCCGGGAAACAGCGCCAAAAAGTACGAACTTGTCGGTAACTTGACGAACTACAGTCAAACAACAAGGGGGTCAAGCAAAATACATTGGTAGATAGGCGAGTGTCCAGATCTGTTCTTCTACGGCCGTGCATAGATTACATATTACTTCCGTGTAATCTGACCTTTGTTGGTAGATAAGGAACAACTAAATCTTTCTTATCTCCCAACATATGACAGATAATGTGGAAGTAAAAGGGGGAAGTAGACTAAGATTTAGAGCACAAACATCAAACATATCCATACTCCTACTGGAAACCTTGTAGCGAGAAAAAAAATATTGATAGTTACATTCGATTGTGTACCATTTGCCTTTGCAGACTGTTTTGCAAAAAAAAAAAAAATTATAATATTTAGTTCGAATACTTTGTCACTAGACACAAAACTGTTTCGAGAATAAACTGCAGATCAATATTAACTTCAAACACAGACCAAAACTGATGTCTTGAGAAGCCTACTATTCTTTCGTCTGTTTTTGTCTGTGTTATGTCTTACCTGTGTTCACATTCATTCGCGTCTCTCTTCACTTGTATTGTCGTCGTTTTTCGTCTATTTGGTGCCTTTTTCACCCCCCCCCCCCTTTTCCCATATGTGTTGCTTTTTTATTTTTTCGTCTGTCTTTTGTTGTTTTATGTCATGTCATAGATATAATATATAGTAGAGGGAACATGACGTCACAAATGTGTGTCCAACATGGTCTCGAGAGTTTGGTGTCGTTTATTTATGTTTTCTCGGCGTAAAAATGCAGTCGTGTTGTTTGAAACTCATGGCGTACCTTCCAGAATATATATTTAGTCATGTGGTGTCACCAAGATCTCGGTTCAGAACCTTATAGTAAGTATGTAGCTAATATTTACATTTTACTAAAAACAGCTGTGTTAAGGAAAACAGTAAGGCTCCGCTACAGTTGATTTAGCAGAGAAAACAGCACACGCACAGACACAGAACACTCGCACAGACACAGAGCTGCAAATTACAATTGAAACAGCACACGCACAGAAACAGTGGACGTTGTTGTTGAAATGAAAACAAGCTACACTGGTAAATAATACACGTGCGTGTTGGTATCACTGATTCTGAACGTTTTTATTGTTACCGCCTTTCGTAAATAAGCTTTGTTTATCTTATAATACAAAATCGAGTGAACTTAATTTTAAAAAATTGCAGTAACTGTTATAAACCTTGAAAACAATTTCATTTCGAACAAATCAATTTACAAACTTCGGCGCGAATTTTTACAAAGGTTAGTCAAATTAGTTTCCATTTTCACCAGTGTTTATTTACTTTTGAACCCGGTGGTATCCATGTTCTGATTGGCTGTGCACGGCGCACACGCATAGAATTTTTAGGATTTAGCTCAACTTTCATTGCGCCGCTCCTGTGCTATTTTGCCGTGCGTGTGCTATTTGTGATTGTGTCGTGTGCCACCCAGAATGCTGGGATTCAACTTTCTGTGCGTGTGTTGTTTTCTGTGCTAAACCAATTGTAGCGGAGCCTTAACGTGGCAAACATTGTTTACATTTGTCGTTCTGAAATTTCTACGCAATTATACTATGCGACAATATGATAGTATGCTCTCCTTAATTCATATATTCATAAGGTACCAAAAAAAAACCAACATAGTTGTGATTACTAAGCATTTATTTTCTTGGCTCTCAATGTTATATCAAATCTCCCGCACATATTTCACTAAAGTCACGTGACAAATGTTGAACACAATTTCCTACCCTATATTTACTCTAACTGTCATATTTCTCCAGTTGACTATATTCCACTTCGGCAGAGACAGTTTCGTTTCAGGAATTATTTGTATGTTTTATGTCTGTAGACTACAGCTTAGTGGCTTTTCCTTGTTTGATTTTTGTTGTTTTTCTTTTAGTGTGGGTTTTTCTGCGAAACGGCAACATTCGCCCGCAATGACGTATGCCCAAAAAAACTGTTCTGTTCACAAGACGAACCATTGCAGGAATAGTTCAAAGATCAGATAAAACTGTCCCCTCACTGGGGCACCAGTCAATGTACAGACAACTGAGACTCGAGTATGTAGAGTATGGTGGAATACAGACTGCAGGTCGTTGAACCCGTCAAAATGGGAGGGGGGTATATATTGTTACGAAATTTAACCTGGAAGGGGAAGATAAATAAGCCAGAGATGGAAGGTAACAAGAGTTTATTAGAATAGAGAACAAGGAATAACAGCAATACAGAAATAGAGACGAGTGGAAGGGTTAGGGTAAGGCGAGACAGGAGATAGGTAAAGGATCACTCTCCTTCCCTAAACCAACAGGAACTCACCGCTCGTGCCGCCGTTGGAGCTAGTTCTCTAGCCAGAGGTCGCACCCAGACTCGAACCCAGAGTCCCCAGGTGCGGTCGCCGCCCGAGCAGAAGACTCTCTCGTCGACTCTCTTCTCCCACTCCCCCCGGTAGCTAGCTCGATGTCTATACCATTCTTCGCACCCCCACCAGGCCGTCAAAATCCTCCCCTCTGATTGGCTCCCAGCTATGCCCAGAGGAGGAGCAATCCATGCTGAATCCAGGAGTTTGTAAGGTGTTGGGTAAGTGTTAAGACCCAGTTAACTCCTCGAGTCAGCGGATTCCTGGGATACCACTGTTGCCGCAATCCGCCACTTTTGGTGACTTGTTGATTACCCAGCACCCACTTACTGCCGTCCTGCGACGCCACCGACGCCGCGGGGTTGTGCAATCGTCCTCCTACTCTTCTGCGACACTACCGACGCCGCGGGATTGCGACACCGTAACAATATGTATATAACATCACATTCACGCACAAGTATCTATCTAGGCATCAATTTCTAAGTATAGCACTTTCGTCCGTAGGAACAGTTAATACAACATGAGGAACAAGCACAGATTTGCAAACTATTAGCTTGACAGTCATCCATATAGAATGGTTTAGTTCACTGAGTAATTCTGCAGAGGCCATGAATGGATAAGTGGAATGAACTTGTAGTGTATTCCATTACGAACATAAATAGTTTAATAGATAATATTGGCATTAAAATTTTAAGTTTAATTTTAAAAAATTTAATAGTGTATATTTTAAAAACAATATTGTTCTGAATATCAACAAAATGTGTAATTGGTGTTAACTGTTACTTACATTTGTACGGACTGTACCTTACACTCGGTTAACCTTCAGTTCGCTGAAGTAACTTGTCGGAGCCGAGGAAGGCATCGCTGTCCCATGTTCCATCAACTTATTTCACATGATGTACTTTGATTCCATGATTCACTCTAGTCTTGTTTCCCTGTAACATATCTTCGCATTGTTTCTTCAGACATTCTAAACTTCCCCTTGACTCGATTCCTGTCCGACTGCAGAGGACTTTATTGCATTACCTTTGCCTCCCGTGCGTCTTCTTTGTCCGGTCAGTACAATCCAACTTTAACTTCGTTCATATGATGCTTGCTACGTTTTTTAACGTCCAGTTTCTTTTCATTCGATTTTCTTGAGTCGTCTGCGATGTCCTTCTTGAAAAACAGACGTTAGCTAGAACTGAGTTACCAACCGTAAATAATCTATGAAATGTAGTAGAATCTTCCAGGCTCCAGTCAAATGAAACACACCACCACAAACGCAAATGTAATTTGTTCAATGATATCAACATCTCAGTTAAGGGCTTGCTCCCGAGTTTTTTTTTCTTTCAGACTGGTGCCCATAACTCAAATATTTTTTAACCAAAAGTTTTGAAAAAAATTGAGTCAATGTGCAATCACACAATGCACAATACTGTGGACGCGTTTTTTTTAAATAATGTACCATTCGCCAGCAAAAAAAAAATTCCTTCATTTTTACTTATTTTCACGACGAAAAACATGGTACTTTGGATAATGAAATCTAAAAAACCGTTCAGTATAATTCTACAAAAAAATTCAGCTTCAAATTATAACATATAAGTGTCAAAACTGTGCAGCGAAATTTTGATATGAGTATTAGGTAGCAATAAAAAAAATATTTTCGAAATCACTGCAAAACTCCGTAACAAGACCTTAAGTTCCCTGTATTGAATCTGTATGGTTTTACAAATTAACGTTTTATTTAGCACTTGCACAAGACAGTTCTCTGCGTATTCCTCACATGTAGTTGTAAACTAACTGTAGTTGTAGACTAACTAACAATTCAGTGTGCCATAGCCCGACATTTCCCTTCGACTTTTGGCACATTTCAGTACCTAGCTGTGAAGTGACTGGCATATCAGCTTTTCAGTTCCAGAACCACAAATACATACACAAATAATGCTCACTGTAATTTTCTTTTCATTTTTGCTGTGTACATGGTCCCCAAGTCCAAAACAACCAGCGGATGGTATATCTGTGCAACAGGTTAGCGTCATGATCAGATATTTTCTGAACGGCTTATGTCATACAAATTAAACGGTATAACTGCTACACGTGGTATGATATATAATTGTTTCTTGTGTGAATTATTTTCTAAAAATCAGTTTTATCAAGATTTTATGCTTGTAATTAATTTATGTATTTATAACTAATATTTTCCATATTCCATATTAATTATAGGGAAGATTTGGTTCGTTCTAAAAGCGTTACTTTAACATTTTACAGGACTTTGAAAAAATTAAGGTACAGTAATCCATAATTCACTATTTTAAATCGTACGTATCGTTTCATATTTTATTTTTCCTTTTTGCTGAATTTACTTGCATGAAAAACTGCATTCAAGTGAGAAGATTTTTTGATAACTGTACCGATATCGAAGCACAGTCTGTTGACGGTACTCATATCAAATATAATGAAATGTAGTCTACTTCTCAATTTATTGCATCCCAAATCATCAAATTTAACACACAATTATAAAGATTGATTCTTCTTGTATATGAATTTATTTCCGGATACAATATCTAGGACATCAGAAACACTTTCAGAACGCCCGCTTTAGAAGACGTGTTTTATGTCGCAGCATAATCAATGAGGCATAAGAGAATAAAAGTTAAAAGCTTTACTTAATTTATTTACATTGTTGGTTAGACCTGTCAGTAGTTGTCTAGCGAGAAATAATATTCAGAATCGAGATTTATAATTTTGTGATAATATTCTTTCGTAGTTATTTTAGTCTCCACGAAAAATTAGTTTTAAATTGTATTCCATATACCCGAAAACATTGCTTACCCATTTTCCCACACAAAGGAACCACCTTAAATGTGATTTTTTTTGCAATTGTCGTAAAGAATATATCTATTCTAGAAAGCTTACGATTTTAAAAAATTATAATAATTTCTTAAGTTTTAAAATACGCATTATGGAACTTAAATGTTATTGTGTACTATATGACAACTTCCAAAAACAGTAAATCAGTTTAATTCTAACTCATCTTCTGGATTTGATAAAGTTAATAGTATTACACCAAAACAAATCATTGATTTTGTTTGTGTACCTTTAAGTCATACTATTAACTGCTCATTTTAAACGGGTATATTTCCTGAAATGTTGAAATAATACACTATTATTTAAAAAGGGTGATAAAACCTTACCTAATAATTATAGGCCTTTATCACTTATATATATTTGTTTAACTTATAGAAAAAAATATTATATAATAGACAATATCACTATTTTAATGGTAATAATATATTCTAATTCCTTCTCAGTTTGGTATTAGAGCCGGGAAATCTGTTAATTAAGCGTTTTGTAATTTATCACCAAAAATTTTAACAGCACAAAATAATAATAAAAAAAAGGTAGCTGGATTGTTCTGCGATTTAAGGAAGGCTTTCGATTGTGTGAATCACACCATACTATTAAATAAATTATAATTTTATGGTATAAATTGAACGGTTCAATTATGGTTTAAATCATATTAATAAATAGGATACAACAAGTAAGGATTGGTCATCCTAATGATATAAATATAAGTTATTCCAGTAACGGATTTATTGATCAAGATGTTCCACATGTATCCACATTAGAACCACTATTATTCTTGATATATATTAACGATTTTACTGCAATTACAAACAATAATAAATCTTATATACTATAATTCGCCGATGACACAATAGCTATATGTAATGGAGATGACCCTTACGGTCTTAAAGCTAATTTAGAATTTTTATATAAAAAATTCATAAATTAGTTTAAAATAAATAATCTGTCACTTAAGACAGATAAAACATTTTTGTTAAAATTTCTTTCAAAAAATCAGGCAGATTATAATCTAAGAATTGATAACAGTAATGAGTGCAAGTTAAATTAAATTCAAAATACAAAATTTTTGCACTTATATATTGATTGTTAGCTTAGTGGAAAAATACATATTAATAATATAATAACTAAATGGGGTTCAGTATGTTTTGTTCTGTATCGTATGTCTTCTACATTGAATATAACTGCATCGAAGAAACTATATTTTGATTATTTTCATTCTCATACGTCTTATGGAATTTTACAATGGGCTCATTATTCAAAAAGTATTGAAGCTATCAGGCTTAAAAAAAACGATTTGAAGTATAATGAAAGCTAGAAAAACTGATTCTGCACGTCTCCTTTTTAAAAAATTTGGTTTTATAACATTAACTAGTCAATACTTATTTACTTTAATGAAATATATTGTCAATAATCCTCAGGAATTTGAAACGAATAATATTATACATACGTATAATACAAGAAATAAAGATGCTTTACATTTTCGTACTAGTAAACTTCTGGTGTCAAATATTTTAATAAATTACCTATTAAATTAAAGTGCATTAGTACAAATAATCCAATAATTTTTTTTTGTAACCTTAAAAAATATTTGATGGAAAATAGTTTTTACACTATTGAAGAGTTTATGCAAATGTAATGGAACTAATATTATTATTTGTTGTATATAACACTGTATTGTATTTGCTATTGTTAAAAATATTCATAAATGTGATATGATTTACTTGATGTGTGTATGTAATATACTTAGAGCCGGTGATTTTCGGTAACAAGAATTATGCAACATTTTGTGTCAATGCGTTACGCTCACGTCTGCTATTGGCAGAGTGTATTTGTCCAGAGGCGTGGCGCATTTGACCGTGCCAATGAGAATAAGGTTGCTGCGACACCACACGTCTGTGATTTACAGGTAGAACCCTAGACGTTGAGCGTTAAAAACAACCAATCACAGACCATGAAGCAGAGCTGCAGATGTGCACCTGAGGTACTGAAACAATGTGTTGCATAATTATTTTCACCAAAATTCACTGGCTCTAAATATACTCTATTCTTGTTCATTTTATATTAAGATAATGACAACTTCTATAGCCCTGGGTATGCCCAGTATGGGATCAAATGGAATGATAGATGATAAATAAAGGTAAATAAATAACACGTGACGATAATTCTACGGAAACGTGTTACAAGTTGGTAACACTAAATGCACCTCGCAGCCTACCAGGGCCAGCTTTGAGCTTCATTTTCACGTACGCAGTTCCTGCAGAGCCAGACAATACAAAGGCCGAATCAGAAAGCTTAATTTTTTTTCCCGAACAAGTCGTAGAAAAATTTTCATCCCATGCCGAGTTTTTTGTATCACTAGAGACCCGAAAACATCGTAAGATCAAAGTCCTGCAGGCAGGACTGCACAGTACTGTATACACTATGTCTTCAGATACTTGTATATTGTCAGCTGCTACACTGAGTGTACAGTTGAACATGTGACAAGGTAGCAGTCTGTGAGTGTTTACATACAGGTCATGTTATTGGTAGGGACCGGAAAATTTCGTCGATTGAATGACCTTCATGTTAGAATGCACTATCCTATGCATACTAAAGCCCCGACTATTTATTCACTAGCTGCTACTCAGTGGAACAACAGGCGATGAACGAATAGACGGGGCTTGAGTATGCATAGTAGAATGGATTGAGTCGGCGAAATTTTCCGGCCCCTAGTTATTGGTGTAGAGTTCTTACGGACGAGTTTTATTAATAGAGCCATTAAAGTAATGTACAGTACATTTGTAGAAGTTCAAAAGCTAACGTTCCGTCAAATGAATTCACGAGATATCCTCGTGCCTACATATACGAGAACACGCGCAATGAATCATGGGCGTACTGATACTGTTGAACTCTTTGGTCTGTATGAGCTGTGTATGTGTGAAACACGCTTGTATTCGCGCGTATGAAACAAGGTAGGATAATGTAGTCCGCCTGGGGAAGATGTTTCTGCCTCGTTTGTTACGTCTTCCTGTCCCTCTCCAAACACGCGGCAGAAGCGGACAGGCGAGTTCAGGCCTCCGGGGATGTCCCAGCATCCGGGGGGGAGGGGGGAGGTATTTCCCAGGAATATGTAAAACATGGAGCAGGCTCGTGTTACGACATCCCTCGAGGATAGACGTGAAACAAAGCTGAGAGAAGCGACTTATGTAAAAACCAGTGCTTGTTTGCTGACGTACCAAGAATGTTGTATTGTTACTAAGAATATTTCCTACTGCACAGAGATGGATGTACAGTTTGATTACTTATTGGTAGAGACCCTTGTTTTTCGTGAAAAGAATTTTGCCTCAGTTTGTTTCAGTGTCACATATGCAGCTCTGCGCCATAGTTATTGGCAGCGTGTCTGTGTGAAGAGCCGTATCTTATTTGACTGAGCCAATCACATTAACGTGCCTGCAACATCACACGTCTGTGATTTGCCAGTAGAAGTTAAAGTATACAATCATTGACCACGAAGTAGAACTGCAATTGTGCACGTGAGGCAACGAAACAAAAAGAGGCAAAAATATTTTCGCGAAAAGGCACTGTAACTCTCTGTCCCTTTAACTCTTTCGTCGTAAATCCAGTTGTTTATGTCATGGGGATTTTGCACTTATATCGCAAGATGAATATAACATTTTGGTACAAAATAAAACATAAAAAAATTTAACTGAGAAATGGATAATATAAAGTGGTTGCGTGTCACTAATATTATATTTTTAACTGAACTCATTAACGTGTTCCTAATATATTTATATATTAAAATATAGGCATTCAAGGTTACGTCTTAAGAATACAGCACATAGGGGCTCCTCTACATGTCGGAATACGTCTTTTCCAGATGGGCGTACCTGAAAAATAAAATTGCCATCCTCATTTGTTAGACAGAAAGATATAAGCTTCTGTTTGACTTTACGCTATACGGTCTACGAATAAAATCATACAGTCGCCACTTTAAATACTTTGTCGAGCCCGAGCCATATCAGATATAAGTAATTGGAAGAGGATGATTAGAGACACTGGAAAATCGCGAAAATGTTTAGCATAGTCTCCAATAAACTGTAGTATTTTAACCGTGACACGTGTGAACAGAATTCTGACGAATCACTCACGCCGTGTGTCCAAGATATACATTTATAACTGGGCCTGTTGAAGAGAGAAACAAAGTCTTCAAATAAACCATAGCCAATGTAGATATAAAACATTCAGTGTTATATACAACATGTTGGAGTCTAGCAATTAGTCATCTTTTCCCGCGATTTTCCAGTGTCTCTAAGGATGATACATCGCGAAAATGTTTTGCGCCAACATAACCTTGAAAAACACTGTAGTTAATTACAACACATATGATTAGGTGATACGTCTGACACAACGCAGCTGTCTGCAGACCAATAACATGCATCAAATATTACAACAGCGGGATTCTTATTGGCTCAGTCAAATAGGGCAACAGCTCCACATAAAAGCGAAAGCCAGTCATCTTCTGGTAAACTGAACGTGCGTTGAAACCCAGCAAACAGTCAAGTTTTCCCGCGATAAATCATCCTCTCTAGTAATGGATAGGGACCCTTGTTTTTCGCGAAAAGAATTTTGCCACAGTTTGTTTCAGTGACTTACGTGCACACCTGCAGTTCTACTTCACAGTTATTGACGGCGCGTCTATGCGAAGAGCCGTATCTCATTTGACTGAGCCAATTACAATAACATTAATTCAACGCCACACGTCTGTTATTTGCCGGAAGAAGCCCAAGGCTCGTGAGAGCTAAAATATCCAATCATAGACCACGAAGCAGAACTGCAGATGTGCACGTAAGACACGGAAACAAAGTGAGGCAAAATTCTTTTCGCGAAAAACAGGGGTCCCTAGTAATGGACGACTTGAAGTACACGCCCCCTGACGTCACACCACAGGGGAAAAGTACTGTGGAAAACAAAGCTTGTTTACAAACATGCTGATTTGTTAGTTGGTAATTGCAGAAAGCAAAAATGTTGCGCATTCATAGATTTGCACGCAAGGGTAAAAAATATTAGTTTCAAATTTCATGGTTAAGATACGCAAATACATAAGATAAGTGTTTACCTGAAAAAAAAAACGGAAAATTCCAAACAAATAATCAATTTTCTTGGCGTACATCTCATCCGGGACATGTGAAGCCAAACAGCTAAATGAAGGTTATGTTCGTCTGCGGTATCCATGGAGATAGGAATTGTTTCCCACACCTGACTGAAGCTCCGCCTCTTTTCAAGTCGTAAAAAAAACGTGATTGTTTGTTGGGTTTCAACACACGTTCAGTTTATGAAATGATTACTGGCTTTCTCTTGTACGTAGAGATGTTTCACTATTTGACTAAGCCAATAAGAATCCCGTTATTGTTAGGGACCCCTAATTTTCGTGAAAAGAATTTTGCCCCACTTTGTTCCAGTGACTCACGTGCACATCTGCAGTTCTGCTTCATAACAAGTGATTGGACGTCTGAGTCACAGACTTGTGAAGTTGTAGTAACGTTATTGTGATTGCCAAAGTCAAGTTAGAGACATCACATCACAAAGACGCGCTGCCGATAACCATGAAGTAGTACTGCAGATGAGCGCGAAAATCAGGGGTCCCTACTTATCGTAATATGTGATGCCTATAACTGGTCTGCAGTCAGCTACATTGTGTCAGATGTATATCAGAAAATCATACATATGACGAGAAACTACACTGTTTTCAAGTGTGTGTTGGTCAAAAAATGTTCGTGATGTACCATCATCTCTAGCTGTAATATTTCCAGCCTACTTGAAACTACTCCACTGTAAGAATAACCACTTTAGCCTATACTGCGCGGAAACAAAGTTTGAAGATATATACTTCCTTTTATACGAGTGCGATAAGCATTCCTCAAGTTAAACACGAATACAAAGCCTCGTTTACTGCGTTATTTCTTCAGAAGTCAAACACTTAGGGCCGATATTATAAACCTCTTTCGAATGACAAACAACTGCTATCCCCATAGAGAAAGCATTGTGAGCAGTTGGTTGTCATTCGAAAGAGGTCTATAGATACGGCCCTTAGTGGTCACGCTCTAATTTTCCGAGTTAAGCTCTGCAGTGAAGCCGTGACGAATGCCCTGGAATCACCGCGTGTCTCTCATGCCAACCTGATTTGCAAACATCTGCGAACGAGAGCTTCGCAGACTTGTTCCCCTACCCCATCCTCATGCTCTTCGCCCTTCATCCCCCAGGGCGTAAAAGACAAGAGAGCCGGAAATGAGGTCACGAAAATGAAGTGGAAAATGTGCTTGTTTACGACGCTCGGTTCATCACCACGGCGCGCAACTTTACCCGTGAAAATTCCGAAGAGACGGTCAGGAAATAATGCGACAGTGCTTCCGTCTTCTCCGAGAACAAATACACGAGTACACGAGAAATAACTGCAGTGCGTGTTTGCTGCACTCTAAACTTGAATCGGCGAGAAATTAACCACTTCCATGGAATTCCAAACGTTTCTGCCAAAACTGAACGACTGAAGTAAGCGAAACTGTGCTGTTTGTGTCAGAGACGAAATGCTACTGGTTTAAAAGTGATTGTCCAATTACTCTCAATGAATTGACCTGCCTATTAACTAATTTACAATGAATTCTACAGGTTTATTAGTCAGAAAGATATTGTTAAATGTAATATCGTTGATTAACATTTCACTGATTGTAGGTAACCCCTAATTCAGATTAAGAGTGTGGTAGACCGGTTGATCAGGCTGCGCAGTAGCAAGTTGATCAGGCTGCGCAGTAGCAAGTCGATCAGGCTACGCAGTAGCAAAATCCTGAGGCAAACGTGCTGTTTCTACGGTCACGTGACCCCTGACGGGTACAATACGGAGGGCATGTTTTATAGGAGAACAGCCAACGTTTATGCTTGCTTGTACTTGTTTACTGTTTTATGCGAAACTTTCTGAATTCGTAGAATCACTCTCTACCGTATATCGAGCGTCTACTACTTCAATGGCTCCATCTGCCATAGTTAACTAGCAAAAAGAATTTTCTACTAGCAAAGCATCATCCTACTGATTTTCTACAGCAGTTGGCCACAATATATATACACCTTGATTTTTAGCTTAATTTCATAACAAAATTTTGGTGATAATTTAAGTACAAAAATCTGAATAACTATATTCAGGCTTGTTGTAACCAAAAAATTACGTACTACAAACTATAGTATACTTGTGACAAAACAATGAAGGAATTCTTCGATATTTAAATTATGTTGCTTTAAAAATAATATTTTCAAAATCAGTGTAAAACCAACGGACGTTTTGTCAAAATTAAAGGATAGTCTACAGCGCAGAGCAGAGACTGTCTCCTCGTCTTGTGCTCGCCAGTCACTCATCCTCGCCTGCAGTTCCTCACTCTGTGCCAAGTGAATGTTGAGGGGGTAAAGGGGGAGGTACATAACCTCTTGTGAAGACAGCACTGTTTCAGTCGGCACTAAGTTTTTACCAGGGCCGCGCGCTTTGGAGGGAGGGGGGGGGTTGTACCAACGGGCCAGAGCCCCTCATCCCACACACACTCACACACGCACTTAACACTAGATAGAATTGTGAAATGGGGTCCAACCCCCCCCCCCCCACCACTTAACCTTACATATACTTAGGGAAAGGAATATTTCGCGAGTTCAATTACCTTCACGTTAGAATGAACTATCCTGTGCATATTCAAGCCCCGATCATTTGTCCATTACCCGCTCCTCACTGTGACAGCAGACAATCAACGAATATACGGGGCTTAACTATGCATAGTACAATGTATTCTAACAAACAGTTCATTGAACTCACGAAATACTCCTTTCCAGACATATATTGCTTAAATAGCTTCATTTTGCACCTTAATATCCAAATTTCCCCCGGGGAACGGTGTTAGATCATAACATTCTCAAATTCGGGACCACGTAATATTTATATTTTTGATTGGTTTGTTAGAAAGACGTGGTTATTGCAGTTCAATGTCACTATAAGGTAACCTAGTAATAAAATCTTCAAAACCAAAATTTAAAGTTTATGAGATTAACTCTGGAGATTTGGGACCCTTCGAAAAAAATGTCTCTGTGTGCGGCACCAAGTTGCTACAGCGGGCAGATTACGAGGACGGCGTAAGGCGGCGACGGTATAAAAACCTCTGGAAGTTTGTACTTACCCGGGAAAGTAAACACGAGGATGAGAGGTACAGGTAAGAAGTATCTTCGTTCTTTTAGTAACGTCCTCCACAGCTAATATCTATGGCGTCTCAGAATATCTGGATGTGCTACCCTCGTTTCTAAAGTGATGTAGATAAGAAATGAATACTACTTTATTCTGTAAGTCTAGGTAAATTTTAAAGTTTAATTGATTCGTACTTCTGACTTTACGAAGAGTTCTTATAGTAAGTAATTGTTTTCTCAGTGATCTAATATTTGTTCCGTACATACGCATACATATAATTTGTACGTCTATATACAGTGTGCAAGAACCTTTTTCAATAATGTATAATGGACGGTCCACGGTACAAGCCCAAACTGATTTAACGAAAACTAATATTTTCCAACAACAACATTACACATGAACCAACATTGTATTAGTGTTGTCAGCGT
The DNA here is from genome assembly GCA_003012365.1 of Medauroidea extradentata. Classification (NCBI taxonomy): domain Eukaryota; kingdom Metazoa; phylum Arthropoda; class Insecta; order Phasmatodea; family Phasmatidae; genus Medauroidea; species Medauroidea extradentata. The sequence goes on along the minus strand of PNEQ01073281.1, from coordinate 13,982 downwards.
CAAGCATTGTCCAATACTGGCCATGATTTTACTGTTTTAATATAATCATCCGTGAGCAAGAATACTGTGGATAACGTGTAAAGGAGTTATCAGGAAATGAACATCGAACGGAAGTACCTGAACACACGTCGATAAGAGGAGGAACTGTGTGAACGAGATGTGGTAGTAATTCACGTGAAGTAGGGCTCGCGGAGTTCAACAAGAGGACCTCGCTGTGCTATTGTGTAGTCAGCCGCGACACAATTAACACGCTGCAAGCACGCAGCCATGACTGCACAGCACAATTACGTCTACCCCTACCTCCTACCTCCTACCACTATCTTCCTGCACAGACGTGTTCCTCGCCCTAATGGAGGCGGCGAATTATAGTTCTCGAAACCCGCGCAGGGGAACAGACCCTGTTCAATACATTTTCTGTAAAAACTTTTACATTTTCGGAAACTAGCTTCAGAATGTTTCTTGTAACTCTACATATAATAATTATAAGTTACAGAATATTCTTCCAAATACACAAAGTATTCTCTAAAGATACCAAAATAAACTTTTCTTACATGTACTGCTGTTGTATGTTTTCAACTTGTTTCATATATAGACGGTACGCGGTATAAAGTGGGCAATTTTTAAGACTTGCTTCGTTCTTTCCCACCCATTCCACCAATTAGTATTTTTCTGCTGCCGACTGTTTAACATAAGCATAGCTCCCTAAGTGATAATCAAAGTGGTTAGGTTGTACTGTGCTGTAAAGTTCGTCTGAGACAACAATGAAACACAGGTTTTAATTTTTTTCTAGACAGGACAATCTTTAAAAGTGTTCACTTAACCGTTAACACTTATAAGTAGTACCACGATTTTGTCACCAAAAGATTTTTTGCATCATTTTGTTTCAATGTCTCGCGTGCACGTCGGCAGCTCTGCTTCACGGCTATTGGCAGCGGGTCTTTGCTCAGACACGTCCCTTCGTTTGACTGTACCAATAACAATGAGGCTATTGTGACGTAATACGCCTGTGATTTGTCATTAGAACCTCAAGACAAGTCACAGTTAAAACGTCCAATCACTGGCCATGAAACAGAGTTGCGAATGTCAACAAAAGGCTTTGAAACCAAATTGTACAAAAATATTTTCGCCATAAAATCGTGGTTCTACTTATAAGAGGATTGCAGGCTTTCACGTCTATTGTCGGTACGGCCATCTCGGCTGGAATCTTCAGTGTCTCCGGCCATACATACATATATATGTTTGTGTGTGTGTGTGTATATATATATATATATATATATATATATATATATATATATAGCATCTGGCAGCAGCCTAGACTTGTCAGTCCTATACACCCACTGGCTACAATCGATTATCTATTGGCTTATAACCGTACAAGTAGGTAGCAAGCGATAGCACTTCGCATTATTTCCTTATTTACTACTGGCTTGCAGTAGTCAAACGCGTTTCGTAACAGCCGCCAGCAAGTCACAGACATGACAATGAAGTATACATAGTTAGCGTTCAACCTGACCTGGAATGTATCTGCGAAATTTACGTACCTCTAGTCATAAGGCCATCCCGGCATCGGCCACCATGTGTGTGGGGAGAGATCACACTCTATCACGCAGTGGAGTTCAGTTAACAGTCATGTTTTAGACATCTCTGTCACTTGTGGCAGGTTCTGCCCTCCTGTACCTGATCCCTAAGGCTTAACAGGAGACAACTTACAGATCTTAATACCGGGGGGATGCCACCCACCCCGGGCCAGCCATTGATTACCAGAACACACCTATTAGAACTGGTGAAGATAGGGTAGTTGAATACCACTATCAGAGGGAGATACGCTCCTTCCAATCGCGGTGGTTGGTAGTAAATATCCACTCATCTAGCAACAGAATACATTCAGGATAACTGGAGGCATCTACCTTGCTGAGGGCAACGAAACCGCTTCGTGGGCAAATCCAGTAAGGCGGACCAGACCATGACCCAGGGCGAACCCCAAGTCTACTCCCTAACGGGAGTTATACCACTACCACTCAGAGTCCAACCCGTGATCGGCTCAGCTTACGATGGGACTTCACACCGATCCCCTGACTACCTGCGAAATACCATGCATCCGGGTTTTCACCCGAGCAGGTGTCCACCTTCCAGGGCTCCAGAACCCCTTCTCCAGATCAACATTGCTCGAGATCTGCTACGCAGGACACTTGTGCGTGCCTTGGTTGGGACATGCAATCTGTTCGTAGGTTGCACAGCCGGCTGGGGCATCCGTTCCAGCTTCTGGAAGCATGGCCTAAGACACCCCGCCGTGGATCTACCCCTCGTAACAGTCAGTTGGAACCACCAAATCTTGGTGGTGGAACACTGAACTGTGCCTCCGACCACCTACCAATGAAGTAACATAAGCTAAAGAAAGAGCCCAGGACCATCCCTCTCAGGATCTCGCCCACAGATCTGTCCCAAAACTAAGATCCTCAGATCCTCAGCTCAGCCACCTCTTGGTATGAGTTAGGACCTATATAACCCCTTACAGCCCCCTGGGCACTTTAGTAACCAACACTTGTACATGTCACAGAGGAGGAGTCCTCTCCAGGACTGCCCAGTATATGGGCAACCCAACCCAGACCAGGCTCGAGAGAAAACCTCACCGTGGGGCTATCTGGTCGCCCGTAGTACTACATAATTTTCGTGGCACGCATAGGTCTCCGGCCATACATGACGAGTCAAAACTACGGAAAGGAAAAATTTGCGAGTTCGATGACTCGCATGCTAGACTCCAATGTCCTACACATACTCAAGCCCCGTCTGCTCGTTCACTGTCTATTATTCCAGTGAGTAGCAGTTAATGGACAGATGGTAATGGGTTGAATATACACAGGGTAATGTATTCTAGCCTGCAGGTCATTGAACTGGTGCATTTTTCATGTCGTTCATAACTAGAGATGTACAAAATTCGCGTTATGATATGGTAGCAGACTAAACTTCACTTTCCTATACATACCACAGCATAATCTGCAATGCATTTGGCCACTAACTTTTGTGTATTTTCATGCACGTGTGTGACGTCTTTACAGAGATTGGCCTCTCTACCGTGTAAGCGTTCTCCGCGGCAAGTCACGACGATATCGGCCAGCGGGAGACGTCGAACAAGCCTACAGTCACTTGGAGTCTAGTCAGCTGTCAGAAAATAACGCGAATTTCGCATGACTCTAGTGATAACGGAGTGATGGGCCGCGGTGGCTGAGTGGTCAGATCAAGGCGATCCGGCTTCGGCTCCCGGCGGGGTCGGTCCCCAGATTTTCGCATAGAGGGAATCGTGCCGGACGGTGAAGATGATCGGCCGGCTTTCTCGGGGATCTCCTCCCCCCCCCCCCCGCCTTTGTTTCCAGCCTCATGTCACCCCTCACCAGCGCTAAAGACCTCGACGTTGAGTGCTGACCAAAACCTCTCACTCATTGGGGAGTGCATTAATTGTGTCTGGTGATGGCTGAGACACCCGGATTTCACGATTGTATTTTCTCGAGATAGATTTCAGTAAACCTCCGCGCCATTGCAACTTTCGTTTGATTATTGGTCACGTTCCTCTATGAGGAGAGGTTTGTCATTTGCCTAGGCCAGACAGAACTAAAGTACTGCGAATCAAATGCCTCTTATTCGCAAGTAGACTCCTAAGACTAGAGAGAGATACAACAATTTAGTGTTTGATATTTGCGTCAGCTAAATTGTATGGAAATTCAACTAGTCATTAAGTATATCGCGAATTTTTGTGCATCTAATTATACGTTAAAAAAAAGAAGAAGAAAGAAATTATATGTGGTGTTTTAAATTTGTCCATAAGAGGAATATAGTTGGTATTAATACTACAATGACAAACAGCTAATGCACACGTATCAAATATTTACGAATGTACAGAAATGTGAAGACTAGCGTAAAGTAAAAATGTTTCGGATTATAATGCTAACTAGGAATGATGGTATATCGCGAAATTTGTTTGTGGCAACATATCCTTAAAAACGCTGTAGTTTCTTGCAGCATATATGATTGGGTGATATACGTCTGACACAACGTAGCTGTCTGCAGACCAATAACATGTATCAAATATTACAATATCAGGATTCTTATTGGCTCAGTGAAATAGGGTAACAACTATGCTAAAGCCAGTAATTTTCTAGTAAGCTGAACATGCGTTGAAATCCAGCAAATAGTCAAGTTTTTCCGCGATAAACAATCGTCTCTAATAAATAATTTAAAATTGTTTTGAGACATTTACGAATTTCCTTTCAGAGCAAAACATTTTATTATTTGATGTGATAAAAATGGTATGTTCTGGTAGTGTTTACGTTGATTTATTTCCCTTTATCCAGCGTTATTGTTTTTCTTATTTCGTCTGCAGTTTAATGAATATTGAAATTGTTGTTTCGGTGTATTAGATGTCTGAGAGGAGAGCAACATTCTTTGCCAATCAGAAATTATATTCCATTTGACATTAATTTTATTAGGTTTTGTTAAGCTCGGCAGGAAATAGTTATTTAGAGTTTCGCCTTAACCTTGAAACACTTCAAAAAATTTCATAAATTCAAGAAACTTTTTGCAACGGGAGTATAATTTAATTTTACTAAAATTGCTTCCAATTAGAAATTATTAATCTAAATTTATATCATAAAAGTGAATTTTTTTAACAAATCAATTTAATGTGATTTCATATGCTACGCTTTACGTCGCGTTACTTGTAAGCCTAATTTTCGACAGGTACCGAAACGTATTTACATATTGCAGAAATATTTTGCGGAATCTGCATAAAAGTTTGCTAAAAATCTGTGAATACTGTTACGAAACATCGGTAATTTCTAGAAGGCTATTGATTTAACGAAATATCGTGGGCACACAACATTGCAGTCTCATAAAACCAAGGGTGAACCAAGAAAAACAATAAAACAACACAGATAAAACAAGCTGAATCGCCAGTACACAAACACAAGACAAGACCAAACAACGATGACAACACAGAAGAATATGCTGTCAAAGTATTGCTACGTCGCAGTTGGGTCATCCGGGTTTTGTGTGCAATATAGTCATTGTCTGTGCTGTTTTAGTTTTTGATGTTTTAAGGTTTTCCTGGATTACTTTTTTCTTTATTTTGCTTTTCATTTTTGTTTTTATTTTAGAACTGTTAATTTTCGTTTATTTATACTTTCTGCGACGAAGCGCAATATCTGATGCAGTTTTTATTGTTATTATTTATTTATTTATGTGTAAACTACGGACAATTCGGCTTATTTTCTTTTTGTCTTTTATTGTTTTCTTGGTTCACTCTTTGCCGGCCTCCGTAGCGTAGTCAGTTGGGCCCCAGTCTACGATGCGAGATGTCCTGGGTTCGAATCCCCGATCGTAGATGGCTGTTGCCCCTTCGCCTCACTTCAGCTTCATTGGCTCTTTAAGGTACAGAGTACAGCAGTTTTCATAGTCGTATTTTAATTTTTATTTGAGTACCAGATATTATTATTATTTTTTTCTTATTTTAGATGAATTATGATGAAGTTTTCCTATAACGAAACTTTTATTATCTCCAATAGTTTTTGCTTAATGGCCCGTAAACATCAAAATTTGCATTTTACGGATTTACGTACACCACTAAAACAAACTGACATACCAAACTGAAAAAAAAAACAGTGAATAGCGATGGTGTGTGTAGGCTACAAGGTCTCCTATATAAAAACAAGCAAAAAATTGTATTATAAACAATGTTTTTAATTTTTAAATTTTAATTTCAAATTTTAGATTTTTTTTTTTTTTTTTTTTTTTTTTTTTTCGACACACAAAGGTTGTTACGACCATGAACGTTAGTTTCTACTCTTTTACCGAGATGGATTTTTATACGCGTAAAGGAGATCAGATATCAAAAATCTATCTGGAAGATTGTTTAAAATCGTCATCTCCATGTTTACTGATTTTTTCAATGCCGTAAATACTAAGGTTTTAGCAAATTACGTAATTAACGATATTCTGGTTAACAGACATTTTAGTCGAAACCGTAAAAAAAAAACATTATTGCAAAAAAAGGACATGGCTTTAAAGGGCCTTAAAACCCTCCGCCACTTTGTTTGCGGTTTTTTTTAGACGACCTAGCACTTAAATGTTGTATGTCCACAATATTGTACTAAATCGTTTACCTCTATTGCAATTATCTTTCGAAGGAAGTAGGCTACCGGACAAAATTTTGCCGGTTCTATCGTTTTTTCGGGTAGTAATTTTCTATAGGCCGTTCAGGATAAAGTTAGCACTGCATTAAGTTTTCTTTCAGCTGTTCTGCAATCATCTTCACTATTTTTAATACGAAAACTTTCAAGTAACTAAAAACCAGTGTAAATGTTTCAACACACTCAAACATTAACATATATTGGCCCAGTAAAACATATTGGTAATTAATTAGAAGTTCAGCTAAGTGCTCAATTTACTGTGAACAGCCTATATATAACAGTACATTGGTGTAGTCCTAAGAGCTCTCCGGGTGTTGGAGACTTACTTGAATTTCGATTAAGCGTGTTATTTACAAAACATCGACTTAGCTGTCCTGGCCACGCTCGGCTAGCCGGAAATGCGAAGCGTAATATCAAGGCCACGGTTACACTACAGGGCGAGTTAGTCGACCGTAGTTTTTTTTTTTTTTTTTTTTTTTACGTGAAGAAGTCATTTTTATCACTTTTGAGGAGCTTGATAATCATGTTTTTAATATTATCGTACTGCATTTTTAAAATCATAGGGACTTTATTTGAAGTGTGTTTTATTTTCGTAGATAAACGCATTGGAAACATATTTAGTAAGTATGACTATACGTACCACGCTACAGCACGTCTCTGGCGCCAGGTCCACCAACTCTTACGAGGGCGTAGTACATAATCCAACGCTAAAAGCATTTAGGTTTCTGTAGGTTTCTTGAAGCCAATTTGCGAAAATTAAACAATAGCAATCCTAGACAATAGTTTCAGCCAACGTTTTAAACAAAATTGTTTCCAGTGTTACGAACTTCTGAGTCACAATCTCTGACGCCGGAACCTCGTACATTTATCTGCGGCGCAAGAGATCACGCGTAACGAATTAGTAATTCTGGTTAAATATTTACTCATAAAGTTGGCAAATACCATTACCTAGGATTGGCATTGAGTATTTTATCCATATTAGCTTCGAATATAGCGTAGAAATCAATTGATGTTTTCAGCGTTTATTTATCTACCACGCACTCTTAAGGGCATGGGCCCGAGTTTCTCTGCATTTAACGACAGTTATTTTTTAAAACATAAATGGGAGCCGATATCAAAAAATTGCTTCGTAACTTTGTCATGGCTGACTTAAACTGCGTACTCTAATTTTGTCGAGTCAGAAGACTGCTAAATAGTTGCTAATTAGTTAATAAACGAAATTTCCTTTTGATTGATAAATTAGCTCTACTCATCATACAGTTTGTCTCGAAAAATTACATTGCATAGTAAAACCAATTTGCAAAAAAAGTTACGAAGCGATTTTACGATATCGACTCCCGTATGGATTTTAAAAAATTATTCTCTCGAAAGCCGAAAAATTCAGGCCCAAGCCCGTAAATTAGTTCAGTTAAATACATTCGGCAGTCTTGCTTAGTCGTATTTAAAAGCTAAACATGTTTGCGAGGCTACTCGACTATGTAGAATAAATTCAATGAACTTCATAACCTCAACAAGATTGTAACGTGAATTGTACTTATATTTAATTATTATCACATCTCCACTCAACATTCAAGACTTTTTAATCATTTTATTCCATCCAGCTGCAATGCTGTTGCTGTGTGTAAAGTGGATATAATTATTTTACACCTAAAAGTTAATATTATTTAACGAGTGCAAAATATCGGACCAAAAAAAAAAAAAAGCTATGTTTGTGCCGCAGATCGTTACTCATAGCAGCCAATAGGAGAGAAGCATCGAAAATATGTCGTTCGAAACTACATATGGAACCCAGTAGTTTACTTTGAACGAGAAGAGACTGCGATCTGAACTCGTTCGTTGCTCGTGTAACCGCTCCATAATTTGAACACGTTTAAGTCACAGAATAGTTAGTAATACAGAAGTGAAATGGTCGGTAGGACGGCGAACTCAGTCACACACGCCAGCAAAATGGCTTCCCTGGCCAGCAACATGGCGGAGACGCCTACCGCCAATCAGCGTAAGGCGGCTGCCCTGCTAGCTGGCAGCCAGGCCAATAAGAAACCTGCAGTAACATACAGGAGCCAAACATACACGGGGCTGGATTGAACAACCTTGGGCAGCCAATAAGCGGCCAAGTTCGCCCGTATCAAACGAGCCGCCACGTCATTTCGCGTCTGTATTACTATCTAGTCCGAGTATTTCTAAATTTTTTTATATATTTTTTAATTTGCATTTCAAAATTCAGCATTTTTTTTATTAAATACAAAAGTATTTTACTTTTTGTTTTTATACATGTCAAACCATAGCCTACAACATTGTTTTACACTGTGAATTTTGTAGGTTTGGTATGTCAGTTGGGTTTTAGTGGCGTACATAAAACCGTAAAGTGCAAAATTTGACATTTACGACTCATTTCGCAAAAACTATGAGAGATACAAAAGTTTCCTAAGAGGAAGATTTAATGACAATTTATGTCTAAAATAATATATATATATATATATATATATCTGGTTGAAATATATACGTTGAAAACTGAGGCGAACCGCGCCTTTAAGGGCTTGTTCCCGAGTTTCCTTTTAAAAAAATGTTGTCACTGATAAATGAGTATTTGTGTTCTTGGGATTGGTAACAGCAGTCCGTCCCGAATTTTTTTCAGACTGGTGCCAATAACTCAAATATTTTTTACCCAAAAGTTTTTTAAAAATTTCAGTCAATGTGCAATCACACGATGCACAATACTGTGGACACGTTTTTTAAAATAATGTACCATTCGTCAGCAAAAAAATAATTTCCTTCATTTTTGCTTATTTTCACGACGAAAAACGTGGTACTTTTGGTAATGAAATATAAAAAACCGTTCAGTATAATCCTACAAAAAAATTCAGCTACAAATTATAACATATAAGTGTCAAAACTGTGCACCGAAATTTTGATATGAGTATTAGGTAGCAATAAAAAAAAATATTTTCGAAATGACTGCAAAACTCCGTAACAAGGCCTTAAGTGAAGTCGTTCTGCAGCGAGTGTAACCGCGGCCCTAGTCACGTGGTATCGCAGCAGTGCGTGGATGTTGGCACGTCACGGCTTGTTACAACAGACATACCACGTGGGCGTGCCGGCGCCGCTAAATAATTCACTGGCCGCGTTACTCGCTGATGGATTTTTATGGACCTGGTGCACCCGAACAAGCCGCGAATATTATGCTTCGAAAATTACACTCGGCCTTAATGGAAGCGAAATGGATGCGTGGTGTAGCTTTCATTTGGTACGATTAGCCGTGTTTGGAGCAGAAACTTTCACGTCGGCCATGGTTTGTTAATTGGTTTGCAGTTTAATTTGTACGTGTATACGGATCTTCACGGCTGCTCGTCAGAAAAAATAATCATCATTTTATATTTGTATTAAATACCGTTTCTCTTCACTAAAAAAAATCCAAATGACGTTTCCGTTTTTTAAAATATTAATATCCTAACGTGTGTGAATAACAGCTTGTCAAAAATGTATTTTATTTGAACCTATAATAAAAATTGCCCTATACAGTCAAATGCACTCCTAAAAATTCTACGAGATACTTAATGAGAATCATTTTTACATTTTTAAAAAATTTGTTATACTAATAAGTCTGTAGCTACCAAACGGCTTTAAGAGTGCGTGGTAGATAAATAAACGCTGGAAACATAAATTGATTTCTACGTTTTTTTCGAAGCCAATATGTATAAAATACTCAATGACAATCCTAGATAATGGTATTTGCCAACTTTATGAGTAAATATTTATCCAAAATTACTAATTCGTTACGCGTGATCTCTTGCGCCGCAGTTAAATGCACGAGGTTCCGGCGTCACAGATTGTGCCTCAGAAGTTCCTAACACTGGAAACAATTTTGTTTAAAACGTTGCCTAAAACTATTGTCTGGGATTGCTATTGATTAATTTTCGCAAATTGGCTTCAAGAAACCTGTAGCTATAGATTAATGCTTTTAGCGTTGAATTATGTACCACGCCCTCTTAAGCGACGCATGTATGCAAATAACCTATAAATATTGTACTTTGTGATTTATACACAAGAAGGGATAAACAAGAAAATACAAAATTGGCTGAAATAACTACTTTCTCCTCTATTCCTTCGCGGTATTAAAAAATACACACATTTTCATCAACAGGATAATGGGAATATATAATTAGCATTATTATGAAAAGGCTTTGAACTACAACACATTCCTTCTTGAAGCATGACAACATTAGACGCACTGTTACGACCATTCATAAACTTCAGCTGTGGTTGAACGTGTGTTCCGTAGAAAGCCACGAGCGTAGATGTGACAACCCTGTAAACAAGGGCCATATTAATATAACCTCGCGTTCTACTGCAACTAGGGCTTTCCATTATACGTCTGTGTGCAGAGAAATCTTTTTTAACATCGGACCAAAAAAGAGAGTTATTATAAGTTTGCCGGCTGTGTCTGTGGCTTCACAACTCCAACACGGCTGTTGCTAAGTTTTTATATTACAACACATACTTACTATTTTTTTTTTACTTTTTAAAATTAATACGGTTTAATTTTATTTTATAATTTAAATTAAGTATTAAAATTTAATAAAAGCTAAAAGTAACAATTAAATTAAAAATTAAAATTTGACACAAACGATTTCTTAACAAGTAAAATTAACAGTTTGTAGTTGTAATTGGCCGTTAAATGCGTCGGGGAACCACTAACTAAACAAAACATGACTGTTAAAAAATAGCGAAATTGAAACAGAATATTACAAAACAGCAACACTAAATCCACAAAAATTACGCACCAATCCTAAAATCGAAATAAATATAGCCGAATTTAATATTTGGGATTGTATGTTGGAATTGTTACATACGCACACACAATGTACGTAGGTTTGTTTGCGTTCACTTATTTTGTTCGAAATTTGTTAAACTAAACTACATATTTTGTTTAATTAGCGGTCCTCGACCGCGTTTAAAAGAAAAAATAATTTGAAACTATACTTTATGGAACTATTTTATCAGCTGTTTTTTTTTCAAAAGTTTTATTTAATAACTATGTGAGACAGGCTCTATACATGACAGACTGCTTGTGAAATGGATGTTTCATGTATGTGTGTACCAGTGGTTAGTAAATAATTACCACCCTGTCAACGAAACATTAAGTCCTTCATGTGTATATATATATATATATATATATATATATATATATATATATATATATATATATATATATATATATATATATATATATATATATATATATATATATATACACACACACACACTAGCTGCCCCGACAAACGTTTTGTCACATAAATAACTTATTGTAAGTGTGTAAGGATGTGGTATATAAGTGGAAGAGGTCTAATAATAAAGAAATTAATAAATAATAATAATATAGCAGCGACACCTGGTGGGGATAGACTGGTATCAGCTCGTGGGGATAACTGATCAATTATCCCCTACACGGTTATCGACCGGGTTCTAAAACCTAAAATTATTAAATTAAAAATATTTACTAAACAATAGCACTTAGGAGTATAAAAATAGATAAAAACCTATTCGCAGACCTACCGAATGTATATACAAAATTTCATTGAAATCGGTTAAGCCGTTTCGGAGGAGTATGGAAACAAACACTGTGACACGAGATTTATATATACTAGACTATATATATATAGCATCACATAATTGGCAAAAGGTCGAATGCTACAAAATCGTAAATTTACAGCAGGAACAAAAAACTGCTGAGGAAATATAAAATATGATACATGCACATAAAAAGCCACACTTGAGTATTAATACCAGATTGTTTGTAATGAATTACGATTTCCATCTGATTACAATAAATGCTTTAATTCATGTTGAATTTTAAATATGAGACTTTGGACATCAGTCTTTTTACCAGATTGTCTGTCATCTTTGTTTTTAACATTCGTCGTTTGGCCAGTCGATGTAAAACTACAATCTCCTTTTTGTCGGACATTAAAAAAATGCATTAACCCATATTTTTGTTTGTCTACTTTGCTAGCACTGAATGTGCTTAGCTCTTTTTCCATGCAATGAAACATCTATTTATACATTTTAAATATAACATTGTGAATATTCATTGTAAATTAAGAGCGCGTGGTAGATAAATAAACGCTGAAAACAAAAATTGATTTCTAAGCTTTTTTCGAAGCCAATATGGATAAAATACTCAATGACAATCCTAGATAATGGTATTTGCCAACTTTATGAGTAAATATATATCCAAAATTACTAACTCATTACGCATGATCTCTTGCGACGCAGTGAAATACACGAGGTTCCGGCGTCAGAGATTGTGCCTCAGAAGTTCCTAACACTGGAAACAATTTTGTTTAAAACGTTGGCTAAAACTGTTGTCTAGGATTGCTATTGTTTAATTTTCGCAAATTGGCTTCAAGAAACCTACAGTTATAGATTAATGCTTTTGTGTTGAATTATGTACCACACCCTTTTAAGACCTCTCCAAATTTTAATGAGATATTTACAATTCTAAGCTCTGCAGTTTTATTACTGCAAAAAATGCAACATTTGTGCAACACAATCAAGAAGGAGTCACAGAACTTTCAATGAAGTATCAACATTTAAAAACTGTATAATTTTATATATGTGAAATACAGTATAATTACTATGCATTTTGGACCACCAAACCAAGTGTCGAAAAACTTTTACACTTCAAAACCTAGGGTCTTTATAGAAGTTGGATCTCTTGCCAGGATGAATCTGTAACGTTAGCCCTAAGCGAGGGAGAGTTTTCAATATATTATGACGGTGGCAACTTACTTTTTATCTACTGAGATGAAAGATATGGCCTATTCTTGGGGGATAAAGTTAATTCAGACTTCCTCCTATCACCCCCAAGCAAATGTAGTTGAAAGGTACAATAAGAATCTTAAAGTAGCATTAAGGACTTTTCAAAGTAAAGCCCAAAGGAAATGGGATGAGATTGTTCCTTATTTGGGACTATCATTTAATAATGTATCAAATAGTTCTACGAAATGCTGTCCTGCAGAACTCTTTTTTGGACGACATATGCTACACCCTTTAGTAAATAGATGGGTGGTACAAACTTTTGATTGGGAGACCCTGGAGCCAAAAGTATTGGAACGAAGATGGGAAATTGTGGTTGAGAATTTACAACGGTATCATATGAAAGCTGGAGAAAAGTATAATAAGGATAGGAATCCAGTTAAGTTTGTTGTGGGTGACCTTGTTCTTGTGAAATCTCATTTTCTTAGTTCAAAAGTAGATTATTTTTCTGCAAAATTGGCTCCCAGTTGGCTTGGGCCTTATTCAGTGATAAAATTTTTGACTACTGTTACATTATTGCTTCAGGATCCAGATTCTCCCAATAAAAGATTTAAGGTTCATATTGACCATATTAAGGCATATTTTCCCAATCCCCAAGTCTGATCTCCATCGGGGTGCCGATGTAAAATAAACATAAATGTATTTTAATGTGTTTTAATAAATTGTGTATTTGGAAACTCACAAGTATTAATGTTGAGAATAGCCTTTATATCTTTAGGGGAAGGGGAAGCCTTCTATCGGCTCAGTAATTAATCCTGGTCATATTTTTGTTCTAATTCATGAACCTTTCCTCATTTTGGGTTCGACGTTGAGATGGATGCTGCCAAGACTGGGATCTGAAGACGCGGAAGATTGGGATATGAAGATGTTTATCGGGAACTCCTCGACTCCTGTTACCAACTGAAGATCAACACCTGAGAAGACGATGGAAGAGATTGGCCACCTCTGCTCTCGCCTTCCCCTGGTTTACGCAAGGATCTTATGGAC
>PNEQ01073280.1:9347-40913 GCA_003012365.1 Medauroidea extradentata | reverse complement strand
ATTCCAGTTTTGGAATTTCATGTTGTGTATGTATCCTGATGACTAAAGCATACTCTGCTTATTTATGTTTTCTTGTCTTATTTTTACTTTTAGTTTTCTTGTGACAGTCATTTATTTCGCAATGGAGTATGTCCATACAAACAAATCCAGTCATGCACTCCCATTGCACAGTTCTTTCAAACATCAGTCCGAATCTATCTACTCTAAATTTCCAAGGGGAAGGAGGGTAATTTTTTTCCTGTCCCCGGTGAATCCTAGCTGGGAAACTAAAAATCGGAATGTTGTCTGCTACATGTATTAGGCTTCGGCGTTCTCTCTGGTACTGGTGGTTGGTGTTGATGATGGTCGCAACGCCATGAAGTTTTGTAAACAGCCATATCCCATAAAGCACATCACGCAAATCCTGGGCTAAAATGGAGTGAGAGATTTTGGTCAGCGCTTAACATCGACTATCGAGGTATTTAGCGCCAGTGCGGGGTGACGAGGTGAGTATGGAGCAACTCCGGAATGAAAGGACGGAGGAAAACCCGTCGACCATCGGGCTAAATTGGAGACGAAAATGTTAGTTGCAGAATGTCGTACGATGCTATTTTATGTGCACAATGTGGCAACACAGCACGGTGTGAGGCGCATCTTGCGCTGCACAGATATCTTACTTATCGTAAGGCCCGTTCACAATCGGCATGAAAAAATAACATAACTTACACAGCATAACATGCAAAACTGTCCGTTCACAACCACGAAATATATTGTTTCCTAACCCATCAGAAAACAATCAACAAGAAAAGAACTAATTTGTTATTGGATGAAAATTTTCGCGTCAACAGCTCTAATGACGTTTAAAATTTTTATTGGCCGACATGTAAAACTTGGCGTAGAAAACTCAGAGATGACCATCTTTAACGCCATGCCAAGCAAGTTACGCCACGTAAGTCATGTCAAGCATTAGTTATGAACGCCACCATTCGTATTACAGATATTTTCTTTCTTATGCTATGTTTTTCACTTGCGCCATGTCAACTGTGAAAGGGGCTTTTAACCAATACTGTTCTGACCTTCTTATTTTAGGCGCAGATTTAAATTCCATGTAGTCCATTCTACGTTTACTCGACGTAACATTTACATAGGGACATAAAATAATACGTGGACGTGGAGCGAATTGGTGAACTTTTTTTTTCGTGCTGTGTTGCCAAATTGTGCGCGATAATTGTCGCCTACAACGTTTTGCCATTAACATTTTCGTCTCCAATATAGTAAATGTGTTGCGTGTTGTGCGTATTATACGGACGTTTCTGGACAGACTGTTTGTAAGGTGAGGCGTCGCGCAGCACTGCTTATACTGGCGACGCACTGGCGCGAAACGTCGCGTTGGAAAGCGAGTTACAGAATACAGAGGAGTGAGGGGAAGTAAGGCCTGTTTGTTCTGCTGTGTCCCTTCCAGCCGTGCGCCGTGTGTGTAGGGGACGTCGGGGAGCGAGAGATTTAGGGGCGCTCTGCTTGTACGGGGAAAAAAGAGGGAGGCAGATGGGCATCAGGTAGTGATGGGAGCTGAGAGAATCACGGAACTCAGGCAAATAAATCCAGTATATATTTTACTTCTGTTTCTGAAATGTTCCTGAAACTTTCCACACAGTAGAAAGCGCTGTTGCAGGCAATTATTCACGGTGAAGTGAGAACTCTGTTTTCTATTGTAATAACGTCCTAATTTATATGCTTTAACAACTTGTCAAGGAAGAAGTTCGCCGAAAATGTTTATTGTCTTGGTAATTTTTATATCTAAACGAGATATATGTTTTGTTGTGTAGACGTACACTGTGACAATTTTTTCTGTAATGAAATTTTTTTTAGCTTTCTTGGTTTTCGTATAGGTAATGGAATGTTAAATTTCAAATTTACAAATATAGGTTTTATACTAGGAAGGAAAACCCACTGACTTACTGAGATTAAATAATTTACACTGAAGAACAGTGTCACGGGCTACGCCAAGATATGTATAAAACAGCATTAAATATTTTGAAGAATATTTCAGAAAATTTGCCAAATTTCTTATTTTACATTCAGTATTTTACAAAAATGCAATGCGGTAACAGTTTTATCCTAATTTTGATTTTGAAATGCCATTATACAGAAACAATGAAAGCTACGAAAACCATACCTCGGACAAATATAAAATTTAGTACTATTAAAATTTTCGGTGAACATAACACAATAAATAATGAATATAAATAACAAATGCCTTCGTACTGTACCGTTGACGTCCGAAGCCACAATTCGAATATAATTTGATTGTTGACATGCCGATCTTCGAAAGTGTTGACCACTGTAGCGTAAACTGTGTGCGATATGGGATGTAAAATAACGATGCAACACATAAGGAAATTATAACAGAATGCCTTGAGAACACTATTCGTCCTTGGAATGACCTACCGGGAGATTTTCTTCTTGTCAACCAGCTGAAGTAGGGCATAGAAATTTATGTTCAATTGTATTTGTTGTAAAGTTTGCCATTAAGTAATAAACGAAATGTATTCAGCAGTACTCAGTAGTACGCGTCTAACGCCGCTGTAAATTATTTTATTGTTATTCTTGGCAAAGGTGGTCTTCACAAGTTCTCAAATTACCGTGAACATCTTATATCCCATAACCAACATTGCGTCTCTGAAGAATTTCATTCTTTCGAGAATTAGAGTCTTATTAATTAATGTGTACAGTACACGGTAATATTTTATTCCATTGGTACGTGCATGTAATTTGTTTTCGTGGTTACGTTTGATGAAACCCACGTTTGTTCCCTGCTACAATAAGCGCAGTACTTTTAGTGGAAAGAAAACTGTAATTTTGTTGGCGAGCGTAGCGCGGTGTTCTTGCTCCAGTTAGCGAGCCAAGACAAGTTTGTAGTAAATTAGTAACGCGCCGAAGCGCTTTGTACAATCTTCACTTTGTTCGTAAACTCATATTCAGTTTGTTTTCACAAGACGCGTTTCCATGATGCGGAATTGCTACACTAATATGCATTTGTCGACTGTAATGGCGCCATTCTCCCCCCCCCCCCCAAATTATTTTTTGTGATACTAGGGACCGTGGTCGTCGAGGGGTTAGAACTGTCGTTTCCCCCCTCCCCCCAACTATGCGATCCCCGGTGGGTCCAGGCCCGAATTTTTCGTATGTGAGAAACGTGGCGGACGTTGCCGTTGACCGGCGGTTTTTTTTTTTTTTTTCAGGGAACTCTCCCCTCTTCGTCACCGCCTGCTCATTCCGTCTGGTCTCTCCACTCATCTCACCACTCCTCAGCCATTCCTTGGTGGGAGGGGAGGGGGGATGCCGACAGCCATGTGTAGTCGGCCAATCCTTCACCCCGGCCTTCTCCCACTCACGTTGTGACCCTGCCAGAAGGCGGAAAACACGTTTCAAAGGTTTCTTACTCTACTTTCTAGTGAACGGCTGGCGCTGATATGTACTCACATTTGGAACGAAGTAATTATTAGGACTACGATTGGGGCGAGAATAGACTCCCCGCGGACTTCCAATGCGTCGTGCTAATCCTCGGACCGGTTCCAGTGACTGGGCGTGTTGAACTGTAACGCGTCCTGGAGCCTGGCCTCAGATAACAGCCGTTCAGTATTGGAGTAACGTAACTGTAATACTGTAATTGGGCCTGTCATGCAGAAGTATTCGCAAAAAAAAAAAAAAAAGCCATGTTCGTTGCCGTAAAATACGTAGTATATAAACGTGTCATACGCATACGGCATACATTTTTTTCGCGGATGGAAAATGCATTTCACAAGAAACTTGAAGAAAGTACTTACTGTGTACTGTATTTACATCATAATGTTATACACTGCAATAAATATTAAGGATGGTCATGTGGCAAAAATTCATAATTTTATATTTGCACAGCACAGTGCTCGTTGTATATAATAATGTTTTATCTCTCATAGTTTTCCCATAGTGGCATGTCAAAGTCAGAGTTTGCAAGTTACGGGAACAAAAACCAAGTGACTTACTCAAATTGAGTAATTTGCATTGAAACTAGATCTTATGGACTATTTGCTAAATGATTTAAAAACACACAAAGAAATTCCTTTGAACTTTTATAAAAAAGACGAAAGGACTTTGAAGTGTGTTTTTAAATATTTTAGTATATGACCCATAGCATCTAATTTCAGTTTAAATTCTTCCATTCGGGTAAGTCACTTGGTTTTTGTTATTACCATGTTCCCGTAACTTACAAATTCTGACTTTGACTTGCTGCTATACGAAGACTATGAGAGCTAAAAAAGTATTACAAGGGGGAAATGCAGTCACAAGTAACGTCTATAAAACGAACACTATGTCGGACAAATATGAAATTATTAATTTTGACCACGTGAACACCCTTAAAATAACATTTATAAGTATTGACTTTATGTAATTATTTTTTGTGTTTATGTACGAATTTAATGTAAAGTTTTCGAAAAGTGCAATTTTTACCCCCTTGTATCCTCGCCTCATTCATTTGTGTAGCCATTGAAAAAAAAATTTCTACATGCAAAATATCTTGATTTATTAATTTATTATTTTGTTTTACGCTCGTGTCTCCACTACTTTGATTATAGAAACATAAAAGTGGATGTCGCACACACGGTATAGAGTTTACTGTAAACCAATTTTAGGCCTAAAATTTAAATCCTTGTGTTTGCGGGAAGATTTAAGGGCGCCGGTTAGCACGCGCTTCAAATTCGTTGTAGTGTACAGGGAAATATGTTTTTTTACGAAATTATTCTACATGTGCCCATTGTGCCGAAGTACAAAAGGAAAATACAGCCAACAAAGGCGGAATGTCACTGTTTCAGACACCGTGCTCATAAAATCAGCTGAAAACTGCCTTTTCAGGCTGATGTAACTCGAAATGTTTTTACCGGGTATATGCGAAACTCGGATAAAATCGCACACTGAGCTTCGCTTTAGACTTCCAGATCTTCGGCGCGCACTGTGTGGCTCGCATTACCCTTTGAGACGTGCCGCGGCAATCATCTGCGCGCCTGTGTTTAGTTTCGTAAAGACTCAGATAACAGTAGATATCATGGCCTAGAGAATTCTTGTGCTCACTCAATGCCCCTCGACGGAGCTTCGACTCCGGTGCGACATGTTTCTCCGAGCTCCAAGACAAATAGTTGCCGCGAGATTTCTGAACTCTTAAGAGTACAAAGGGGATCTGTTGCCACAGACTCCAGATTTTTTGTCGAAAGGCATCTTATGTGCGAGCTAGTCGTGGTGACAGTGAGGGGGTTGCGAACGGTACTCAATAGTGTTCGGCGATATTGTTTGTTGAGAGTAGTAGTGTCGACAAGGGCGTCCCGGGACCTGAAGAGGACCATCGGGGTGCTCTGCTAGGACATTGGGTCCACCCTTTGTGAGTGATCAAAGTGACATTTTCTGTACAAAGAACTTGTAGAGAGGACTGAGACTTAATTATTTTAAGTTTATATCCTTTATGTATATAGTATTTTTTTGCCTACTTCTTCAGAAACATTTATTTCATAGTGATTAATCATTAGTGACATTCGGCATTAAAGATCTTTAATGGCTTTATTTTTAATTATTATCAGTAATATTGTTTTATATAATATATTAATAGCTTTAAATAAATTACGATTGCTTTACTTATTTTCTTTTATTTAATCAAAAACCTCCGTTCTTCAATGTACGTTGCCCTACATGTAACAATATTTCACAGTAATCAAATATCCGACGTAATTCTTGGCAGCGATGGTGTTGAAAATCGTAACTTAGCCGTGATAGGTTGCAACCTCGACGACAGAAAACGGCCGGCCGGAATGACCGGAGGCGATGGAGGGCCCGAAGGCTTCATCCTACCCCTGCTCCTGCCCCACATGTCGCTACTAGCGCGGCCCAGTGTGGCGGAGATAATGGGGACACGCCTCGCGCACTCATGCAGCCGAGCGAGACAACCCCGCTGCGCAGTCGCGGTGAAAGTACGTTGCGTGGGAGCCGCCAGACTTAGCGTCCCGCCGCGACAGGGAGGCTCACCCTCGTAGTGATGCGCTCCAGCACTGGCAAGTACAGATGCGGATATGGGAGATGCAAAGCAACGCTAGGAGCAGCACTGTCGCGCCTTGCAGACGGCCGGAATGGTGATAGAAACGTATTTTTCGTATGCGTGGCAATGGAGACGCGAGTGTATTTTCATTTTTAAGGGCTCGTGTTGATAAATGCAGGCTTAAGTTAATGTATGTAAAACCAATATTGAACACGACGAACTATTTAACACAGAACATGTAATAAATTGTTTAATATATCCTATATATTCAATGAAGTGTGCATTAGAAGCGACACGAAATAAAGCCGAATTGAGAGAGTGTAGCAGTAAACGATCTTGCTATGCGGAAAATACAATTTATAAGGAAAAATTTTATTATGATCTATTTGGAAAACTACAAAATTGATTAAATTTTGTGCGCATGAAAACTGTCCGTTTAGAATGCTTATAGGTTACATAACGCTTGAAGGTTAGTTCATGCTGTTGTTACAACATGTATTAATAATATCGTTATTGTAAGTAGACTATTACTTTATATATATAAAAAAAGGGATAGTATGAGCTTGTAATTTTCACGTTACTAGATATTTACGAAACATTCTGCAAACACAGCTTCGGAAAATTTTTCGTAATATTTTCTTGTAGGAAAATAATCTACTTTTCAAAAATAAATATAAAACAGAAAATTATTTTTAATAAGACATGCATGCTAAGTTTGTATTTTAACGCTTACAAATGCATAAACACGTCTACGACTATATAATTTCAACAATTTAGTATTCAGTAAATGGACGAGGTTAGGCCTAACCTTGTTAGTTCCAAATAAACCAGCTATAATAAAAGCAACGTGTTTACTACAATACATACACAAATTGATAAAGAAAATACAAATAGGTAATACAGAATTAGTTTAGAGAATACTGTTTATAATAATTACGAATACAATTAGTTTGGCAGAAGTTGCGATGTGTGAAAATAATGACTACACTCGTAACGACAATTTTACACTGTTACCTATCGACAGTGCTCTTTATATACATATATAAACATATTTTAAATAAAACTCTTTTATTTTTACAACGGAGAACAGTACTGTTGCCACCTAGTATTTATTTATAGACTTTAAATTGCTTCGCTATGCACGTGTACAATATAGCGTCTGCAGTCTGTATCACCATACCGAAGGTTCAGAAGTTCACCACCAGATGTCAGCCACTTTGCTTTGCATCTCCCATATGACGAGTGGATGATGTCCAGCATGGACCTACCCGCACGTGAAAGGCTCAGAAACGACGGAGCAGGAAGGTCAAACTTGAAGCGCGCATCAAATTTCGCGTCGCCTTAATGAGCTAAGCGCTGAACTATCATGCAAGCTTCCCGCCGAACGGATTTTACTATGGTACTTTAAGCGGTGACCATATAATTTTATCGGTGGAGAGTCTGCAACTAAGGTCACTGCAGGTTGCAATGTGAGTTTCACATACATACGGTTAGTACATTTTGAAGTATGGAAGTCTGAAAAGACCGTTTAGCCATGTTGGAGGGCTTAGAAACAATGTTTTAATGAGCGTGGCGTCTTAACAATGAGATTCCGACTTTGTCTAAAGTTTATTTTCTTTTCGTACGTTAGTACAATGGACACATTTGGAATATTTTCGTAGAAAAAACCTGTTTACGAACACACTGCAACGCATTTGAAACGTGGGGCAGGCGGTCTCCTTAACTATAGCACTCTCTCTTTGCTGCTACAGTGGATTATTTTTCACTTTTATGAAACACTGAGAAGAAAAATTCAAAAATGTACTATTACAACGTGTAATTTATTTACCTTGCGCTAATAGTATAAGCATCGCAGTTGAACTTTTAACGTATATTTTGGTTGCAATCAGTCCAACAAATCAAGAATAAAAAAAAAAATAACTGGACTGATTTCGGCCTAAATACAACTTGCATGTTCAAATGCGATGTTTGTAATATAGCGCAAGGTAAATATTATTCACGTTATAATAGCACATTGTAATGTTTTTTATCAACATTTAAAAATAAGCTAAAAATAGAGTAGTCCAATAGTGTGACTGGCCTTTCTTTTATTTCAAACAACTGCAAATAGCTGGAATATTTTTTAACCAAATGCTTTGAAAAAAATTTAGGCTGTATACAGTCATACGATACACAATTTTGGGAGTGCATTTTTTAAAATAACGTTTGCTAGCACAGCAAAATTCTGATACAAACGATAAGTGTTAAAACTGTAAGAATGAATTTTTGATATATGGATTGATTTGCGTTAAAAAATATATATATTTTCGAAACCACTGCAAAACTAAAGAGCGAGGCCTTAATCCTACAGTTTGTCGTTTGGAAGCATGCACAGTACCTTCGTGCCGCTGGTTGCAGGTGTTTTTTTTTATTTATAAACAAGTACATTGCACCTCAATTTGAACGCTGTTCCTTGCTCCCAAGCGCTGTGCAGCAGAAGCATTGCCACGTCCGGCGCGAGGTAGTAAATTAATAGTGCCGCGGGAGCGAAACATGGAATTAAAAGTTGCGCCTGGGTATATGACTCCACGTGGTGAATAGGATGAATTTTTTTTTCGTCTCATCGTTTTGTTTTGCTCGACCGCGGCGGAGCTTTGGCTGGGAGTACCGGTTCCAGTTGTTCGCTGAGAATAGAGCTGCAGGGTTAGTGAAGCCGGGGCCTGCTCGAGGCTGCGACCTACCTAGGGAGCCCGTTGCGTGCTGTTGTTTCCCGTGCGTGTGTCCTGCCAACTGTGGCAGCCGGAAGTGTGTGTAGGTGCGTCAGGACGCGGCTGGAATCGCCTGTGCCGTTCCTGGATTTTAGTAGCTTTTAGGTTGTTCGGGATAAAGTGAGCACTAAAAATGTAACCTTTGAAAAATATAATTAGCCGTTACTGCATACAATTACACATTAACAACAGTTACCTTAGTCTTTGTATGGTTGACAGCGAAATTACGGAAAGTAGTTCCCTGTATTTTCATATTTAAATACGACAATAATGAAACAAAATCAACCCAAATCGACATAGTTGTATTTTATATAGTTAATTGACTTTTTTTAATAGAACTATGTAGGTTCCTACCGTCTGCACTCATTATCTTACACACGCAAACATCAAGTGCCGTGTCCAGGGAGGTTAGATATTTCGCGTCGTTTGCCGTTACGAGCGTAAATTATACAAATTGGTTGAAAATATAACTTAAGCAGGGCTTTTTTGAGTGCTCACTTTATCTCGAACAGTCTAAAGATAGACTCTGTTGTGAGTACAAACTGTATCTAGGCACAGCTACTAAATGCGATAAGGGATGATGTGTCCCTGCACATACACTTCAAATAAGCTGAATTATTATTGTGAACAACCGCCGTTGCAGCAGAATGTTAAGTGACAAACTGAAGTTGTTTTTATATATACACCATTAGTATAGGCCGGAAAAATTCTCGGGTTCCCTGACCTGTAGGCTAGCTTCCAAGAATATTTGAGTACTGAATGTGATAGCAGCTGTTATTAGCTACTCGCTGACACAGTCAAATGTGCCTGTGTATAGTTACAGTATTATTATTGGCTCAGATACTTCCAGGAAGTGTCGAGTAAGTCAGCGGCCAATTGTAAACGTGAAACATACCTATAGTTGCTGGAATTATAGCTTGCGCCTAAAAGAAAACGCTAATTTTTCAGGTCTCTCGCCATTACTAGCAAAGTCGTTAAAATAAAAAAATTTTTTATGTTTTTTCTGCTTCTCGATAGCATTCTGTTTAAATGGTGTATTTCCTTAAAATGATTCACTATACCATACAACCCAGTTGCAAAAATCGTTCAAAGATCAATTTTGATATTTGCAACAGTTCTTTCTCCCTGGCCTATTTCTATCATTAGCAACGTTGACTTTGTCTATGTACACGTTTCCTGACTAGTCCTCACAAAACGCATTTCCTTCCGCTGGATTTCAGTAATGTAGCCCTATTTTATTCATGTATTTTTTAAATCCATGTCCAGATTTCGGTAAGCTTTATAACGTTTATAAATTTATAAAGCTTATATTGCTGCTCCTTCTTTAATATTGTAACCTGCCTCGGTTATTTGGAGAGAAATGTTTGTATCAGTTTGATAAATGTTCCGGTTTCTATGGCGTGAATGTTGAATAATAACACTGGAAATTCTTTATTTTTTGGATACTTTAGAAACTCAGAATTCAGTCTGTCAGTCCCCATTGTACTCTGGGTGCTTTATAAAGGCACGACTATTTCGCGTATTAATCTGGTAGCTGTCTAGACTTCTCAGTCTTGTACACACACTGGCCAGAGTGGAATACCCATTGGCAAGTGGATAATCCCACGAATTACTACTGGCTTGCAACCTTCAAAAGTGTTTCAAAACAGTTGTCTAATCACGGAAGGTACAGTGATATGCAGTTTATTGACGTTCAACTTGACCTACAATCAATACGCGAAATCCTCTGTTTATAGTTAGTTTCCTCTTTGAAACAACCGCACACCGCCGCGTCTCCAAGAAACGGTGACCCGTGGTGACGAGAAACGAGTCTTAAAATATTGACTCGCCCGAAATTCGCGGCCAATCTCGCCTGCGATCGCGGCAGCCGTGTGCAGCCTGGTGACGACCACGAAGAAAACAAATCTTATTTAACTGCAGACTCCCGCGAATACCCGCGGCGAATCCGGACACGACCTCACCTCGTGCTGTTCACGACGAGAGTCCCCATCCCGCGGACCCCCGCGAATACCCTCGACGACTCTGGGCACAACCATCCCTCGTGATGGTCACGACGAGAGTTCCCCTCAAGCTCCCTAACCGACGCCTTTGCGGCACGTTCTCTAAAAAAATTCCCCTCTTGTACTCCCAACGAATCGTAGAGTCTCTGGGCGACTGAGAAAACTAAACCCGGCCTTTCCCGCCGTATCTATTTAATATTTATCTTCAAAATCAACACAGGCTGACATTTACATATACTCGAACTTATATACAAAATGTGGGCCCATTGTGATGACCAGTCATTTTAATATTAAATTTCACTGTAGGGGCTAGGTGAAGTCACACCCCTATGCTGACCTACTTTTTAGCCTCGAGTTCTGTTTCGCACACCAATTCAAGGTCTCGGGCCAGCTAGCATTTCATGTTTACAGCTTTCTCTCTTCCCCGCTGTGTGGAGGGTTAAATGACCGTGAAACACTTCAAAACTCCCCTCAAACCATTCTTCTCTCGCCAGTATGCAAAACTAAATTGAATATAAATTACAATTACAAATTGTTGTGACTGGGTAAGATTTAATACATTATTTTGCATACAATGACATTTCAACGGACTCTGTACGACAAGATACTGTATTTACATGGAATATTGCATTTAATCACTTTTTAAGGGCGCCGCCTACTAGAATCGTGAAGAGGCGCGCAGACCTTTAACAATCCTGATTTCATTCGAAAACCATTCAACATGTTGTCACGCGGTTAGGTTACGAAAAGCATTTAAGGATCTTAGTTCAGGTCTATAATTTTGCCTTTAACTGTTATCGTTCCTAACAAGTATTTTTTTGAGTGTGAAAGTGACTGAATCGGGACTTTTGACGCTGATTTTTATGTAAGAGTAATCATTTTCACGATATTCTGAATATTATAGACCTGTAGAGCGACCCTTTCCCTTTCGTCGCGTAAGATAAAATTATATGGTCACCGCTTAAAGTCCCATAGTAAAAACAGTTCGGCGGGAACCTTGCACGCTAGTTCAGCGCTTGGCTCGTTGAGGCGACGCGGCATTTGATGCGCGCTTCAAGGTCGACCTTACAGCTCCGTCGCTTTTGAGTCTCTCACGCGCGGGTAGACGGCGCCCTTAAGGGCTAGTAGACCCACTACAATATTTATGGCATTTACATCGTGTTCTGGCGTCTATTTGGCTCGGGGTGAATATATTCCGAGGTTACTTTGGACACTACAAGTAATTATAATTTTATGTGGGTGGGTTACCAAAACCTACAACCCTCATTTGAGGCGGGCATTTTAGTTTGGAGTGCCTGTGTCCTAGGGAGAGTGCTTTTCTGTGGCTACGAATGTTTTCTTCCCTGAAGGAAAGAGTGGTTTAAGAAAACAGATAACCACTCTACCCTTGAGTACTCTTAATAGCTTCTAGGGCCGAAGAAACAAGGGTTTATCTGGGATGACCGATATGAAAGCATAACATATATGGGCCAGTCTCCTGAAAGTGGAAGAAGCAGACATTTCTAGCGACTATGGAAGACACTTTCCACGAATGTAGATGGTAACCTCCTATGGCTCTGTTGGTCTACAGGCCCGTATTAATTTTATTCGGCCCACCTAACTATAGCTGCTGATCTCTACATAAGCTGTCCAGAAAATGCTCTCTTTAAAATAACTTCCTAAATAGGATGTCTTTGCGAGTGTGTTTGAGGCACATTACATGGAGCATTAAGGATGCATATGTAATACAGTATTACCTCTACTCGCAAGCCACTCAACGGACGTACAGTGCTTCACTATTATTCTTTTTCCTAGGCGTTGACCACGTAATTCAAAATGTCGTAAGCATTTTGGTTTACGTGTCAGGTTGGTATTTTTTTCAGATGTGGCAGTCTGGAAAAGTCGTTTTTAGTCATTTTGAGGTGAATGAAAATCATATATATAATGAAGTATGTGTTATTTTCATGGATAGAAAAACATAATGCACGTTAAAATTAAGTACTTTTGTTTACAATGTTTTTCAGGAATACTTTACTCGAGAAAGTTTTTGCTCAAAAACTATTATCCAGGGATGCTTTTTTTTTTTTTTTTTTTTTTTTCAAACAGGCTTAGAAAAACCTAAAAATTTAAACTGATACTTTTGGCGCTGAGTACTGTATCAAGCCATCTTAAGAGAAGTCCTCGACGGGCGCATGGACGGCGTTGCAGCATGTCACGCGCATACATTTTTACGCGAAACCGCTTAACTTATTCATATTATGTTTATCTACGAAAAGATCACATACTTGAAACCATGCTTCTAGTTTTTAAAAAATGCAGCACGCTTGTTAGAAACATGATATTCGAGCCTCTCAAAATGGCTAAAATCGGGTTTTTTAGACTGTTGTAACTCCGAAAATATTACCTTAATTCGTAAAGTGCAAAACGAGAGGCATGCGTTGGTCTTTACTTCAAACTATTCCAAAATAAAATATTGGGGCCACCGCTTAAAGTCCCATAGTAAAAAGACTACAACGGAAACCTTGCACGCCAGTTTGGCGCGCTGCGAATAGAGGCGATATGCTTCTCGTCAAGCGTGGGACACTGGCTCTTGTCGCTACGCTGTTCCCAGGCGTCAAAGGTGGAAATTCGACACCGCGAAGGACTCCTCTTAAAGGACTGGGTCCTAAAATCACATGTATTGCCATGATTTTCGCCTCCAGTCTTCGAGAATATATACAATGCCGCTAACCCGGCGATTGGAAGTTGTTCGCGTACCGCTCCGTGGTCATATAAAACCGCATGGTCCGCGCTGGGAGGCGAGGTGACACACACAGCTTACCAGGATGTGACCGATATCTGTTCGGTGTATGCAGACTCAGTCTCATAGGCCGTGCTTCTCCTTGTAGATGTGTGCCTCGCAACCTGATTACAGACTTACGCGCACTGGTCGACGCATCGCTTATCCTGCGCGCGAACAGGAACGCACATGTGTGGCCGTCGTCGTGCAGTTATGTGGAACACCCACCCGGGTGGCATACAGATCGCCATGCGTGGCTGGCGCACTTAGGCCGCTATTCCTAAACGTTTTGTAAGGGTTTAGGTGCAGCTTATGTCATACCTGGGTCTTACCGGTATTCCTAAACGTTAAATAGCAAGCCGAAACCTTAGATAGGACTTAAACCAGTTCTTAATTATACGGCTCGGAAACTGGTGAATTATTTTTCGCTTAATCGAAAGTTATGCATGCACAGTGCGCGGAGAAAAAAAAAACGTTTAGTAGTACAGAAGAACATGTAAGTCCTGCGTATCAGACGTCGCAGTGTGTTCTTAAACAAATTTTATCTACGAAACTATTTCACGTGTGCCCATTGTGCCAACGTACGAAAATAAAACACTTCAGACAAGGTCGGAATGTAATTGTTAAGACACCATGATTATTAAAATTACTGTTTCTAGGTCCTCCAGCATAGCTAAAAACGTCCTATACTTCAAAATGTACTTACCGGATGTATGCGAAACTCATATTGAGGCGTGCATTGAACTTTGCTACAGACTGCCAACCAACAAAATGATATGGTCACCGTTTGAAGTCCCATAGCGAAAATGGATAGGCGAGAATCTTGCGTACTAGTTCAGCACTTGTCTCGTTATGGCGATGCGGCATTTGATTCGCACTTCAAGGTTGTTCTAGAATTGTTGACGATATTGTGGTAATATGAAGTGCCATCTTATTGCTGTTCAGATTTAAATTAGTAATATTCCACGGGTGTTGTCTGAAATAAATCTTATATAGGACGTTTCTAAATAAGAAAGGCTCTATGAAGGTAATTTTGAAAATTCGTAGGAAAAAAAGGAGAGGTTTTTGAAACTATTATTCGCTAAACCTTGGCATATGTATTATATTCTGTGACTTTTGTAAAATTAAAGCCTTGCCTTTTCCTTTAATTTCAAGGCGATATAGTTGATGCAGTTTACTTGCTAACCTAGTTAATCGAGCTCGAACTTGAACCTCTAGGCCTATAGATTCCCAACTGAAATATTATAGTTCGTCGATGATTTACCGCGTGAATACAATTAGGATAATATTAATCAATACAGCAAAGAGGGCATTTGGGAAGGAAAATATATGCGTTACGGAATGCTTAATTGTATTATATTCATTGCTACCACTGAGCTTCTTTAAATTGACTTGCATAAGTTCAGTTTTGTGCTGGAATCAGTTTGATGTGTGGGTTTCAATGAGATTAACCATCCGTATTTTAGTATCCGATATTTCCTTATCCCCTAATAATTATGCGTATGAATGTTCTTTTGCATGACGGTTGAGGAAATCGAGCGTGTCATACGCAAGGGAGTTTTTTTGCTAAGTGTATTCTTCCAAGACAAAATTAATTTGTGTGCTTCACCGAATCATTCACTCCAAAATCGTTATGATTTGTGCAAAAAATTACCTACTTTCTTGGTGTCCGATTGTATTGAATTTTTTGAATAACTCTTGATCTCGGACGGTTGGTTAGTGCGAGGGGCGATCAGCGCTGTAAAGAAATTGGCTTACGACTATGCGTTTCTTCCCACGTAAGCTCTCGTAGAATGTAAGAAGGAAATTTTTATTTTGGAATAACCTAATTTTTCGGGTAATATTTTTCTCTATAAGTAGAACCAGTGATTTTTGGTGAAAAGAATACTGCAACAATTTGTTTCAATGCCTTATGTGCACATCTGTTTCTGTGCTACATGTTGAATGATTAGAGGTTTTTAAATTTCGGTGTCTCGGGATCCTACCAGCAAACCGCGGACGTGTGTTGTCGCGGTAACACTGTTCTGGTTGGTGCAGTCAAATGAGCCACGCCTCTACCCTATTGTATATTCTGCCAATAACCACGAACCGGTGTTGCAGGTGTGCACATAAGGTATTGAAACAAGTTGTTGCAAATTTTTTTCACCGAAAATCACTGACTCTATCTATAAGTCAGAGGCCGCACTTATAGCAAGTAGAAGTTGTAGTTTGAGGCAACAATCGCGTGTTTCTAGTCTTGGGTAAAATTCTTTGTTTGCTGTTTTTTTATTACGTGCATATTAATTTTCATTTGATTTATAGTAAAATAATTTACTCCCAGTGCAATAAAAAATATATAATTTCAATTGTGAACCATACATTTCAAATATATCAAACGTAAAAGAACCACGAAGATTACATGTAAGTTATAAAAATAATCCTTTCTCAAATTAGGGATCTCCACCTACACTTACCTCGTTGCGTTCATTTTTTAGATCATTTTGGTACTCTTTCAGAGACTTTTTGGTTAGTGCCATATATTGCGTTTTTGTACGTAACCATACCCGTAACAAAATCCTTCTACATTTAGTCTTTCTTTGTTCAGCAGGCCTACTCAGTATGAACTCTTTTTTTCCACAACATCCGCTCATCTTATTAATTGACAAAATAAATTAGCATTTTCATAAAAAATAGCCTTATTGCTTAGTGTAGTACTATCACGAATGTGGTTAAGTTTAAGAGGTATTGATCGCTACCACCTTGGATTTTTCTGTTTCTTCTCGACAACTTCTGTTCCAGTCGAAGTATCAAAATTTTTGTCACGGCAAGGCATAGATACAAACGTAATCGATTTTCTATAATTGCTGGAACCATAATATATTCATTATTTTGCAGCGGGAAACAGCTGAAAAGGAAAAATTTCTTTATTTACGGGAGCGACTACAGAGGCCGCAACATTAACAGAAACAATGCCATATGGATTCCAAAAAGTGAATGAAACAATAAACTATGCCTTGTCAGCTTGAAAAAAGTAAAACAATGTGTCTATTCCCTGATTTATAAGAAAAACCGTAAAACCTATCTGACAGGGATCAATCCCCCTTAAGTATGTATCACAAATAACTGTTTGCTACTGCAATTTTTAGGTGCCTATTATCAAATTGAGCGTTATGTTATTTTCGTCCATGAACACATTGATAGCGACCTGAAAAATTAGCGTTTATTTTAGGTACATGCTAGAATTCCACCAACTGTACGTCCGAGTCACTTTCATAATTAGTCCTCGACTTATTTGACACCTTGTGTAAGTCTCTGAGCCAATAATAAAACATGAACTCAATGCAGACCAATACTACCGTATCAGCAAGCAGCCAATGAACAGATACTGTTTGTGTGAGTGCACATATGTTATTGGAGGCTAGCCTAAAGTTCAGTGAACCCGCGAATTTTTCCGGTCTCTACACATTGATGATGCTTAGGGCCCAGTAGTTTTCGCGAAAAGATTTTTGCAGCACTTTGTTTCAGTGCCTTACGTGCGCACCTGCATCTCTGCTTTGTGGTCAGTGATTGGATGCCTTAACATACAACGTCTGGAGGTTAAACCCGCAAATCACAGACTTGCTGTGCCACAGTTATTCATGTACTGATTGGCACAGTCAAATGAATAATGACTATGCACAAAAACACTATGCCAATAATCATGAAGTTGAGCTGCAGGTGTGCACGTAAGACGCTGAAACAAAGTGGGGCAAAAATCTTTTCGTGAAAACTACCGGACCCTAATGATGCTTATAGAAGGTCCGCATAAAAACACTCTGCGGCACATTTCCGATGCCAGGCAACTGAACAGTTTAACATCGCTCAGCGCAGTGTATTTCCGGAGTACAGCGTGCCTACGTCAATACGGTCAAGGTGAGAATGACGGCAGAAGTAGCCGACTGAGCGGCGGCGCCTATACCTGGCATGACGTTGCTGTCAGCAGGCGTGACTTATGGCGGGGTCTGGCCGCCAGCTATTTATATAATAGTGTGCGTGACGGCACGGGGTCGATCGATGCAACTACTACTGCGAGTCTTCATGACCGTCGACGGCATCGATTGTTGCGCCAGGAAGGGTCGGGGAAGGGTCATTCAGCGCGCGCTGCATGAACGCGAGCCACCCTGCACCTGAGTCTCGGCCGTAGCGAGGCGACTGAAACAATTCCCACGGCGTGTCCCGCCTCAAGGACTGAAGACAAGACTACGAGAAACGGCCAGGCGAAGATAGCGCCGTCAGCTCTACCCAAGATACACACCCGTCGTCCAGTCGCCCTATGAAGATGTGCGAGGGTTTACAGCCCTTTAACGAGGTATTAAGAGCAGATGAGTGGTAAAGTGAGGTGAAGGGACAACACAGCAGCCATGCCGGAGCCAGGATTCGAACCCAGGACCTCTCCGATTACGCTACGGAGTACGGCTCTGAAGTGAAGATTTTGGTCAGCACCTAACAGCGAGGTTTTCATCTCTTTTAAGAAGTGATGTGGAGCAGCGCCGGATTGAAGGGGCGTGGCAAACTGTGAGATCCCCGAGAAAACCCGCCGACCAACGTCATCGTTCGGGTCAACACCGTCGGAAATCGAATCCGGATTGCTTTTGTAGGAGGCGAGTGCCCTAGCCGCTGCGCCAACCCCCTCCCCTCCCTAAATCGGTTTTAAGAATAGACGAGGTGAGATGAAACGAGCGAGGAGCAGCAACAGAGTGGAAGTGTCGGGGAAACGGGAGATCCCCGAAAAAACCAACCAACCAACGTCTAATCCCGCCATGTGTTTTATGTTCGTGGAAATCGGGACAACCCCATGGGGAACCGAACCAGGATCGCCGTCGTGGAGGTGAGTTTTCTGACGGTGGCGAGGCGACTGCTGCGCAGAACAGAAGACTGGCGTAGACAACGACAGTGTGGATTCTTCGATCAGCTTGCCAGTTCGTGCCGCCCGGCTCCTTGCGGAGATTGTGGCTTCGAAGACGGATAAACCGCTCGTATAGCTGGGCAACAACACGTTGATCGAGTTTATCTTGGGGTCTTGCCCGTCGAGGTTGTGGAGCGGCAATCCCTAGAGGCTACAGGTTCTTGCCGTAACAAGTGAGACTGTAGAGGGAAGAGCAGTGGATTTAGGTATCCTGGTTCTAGTGAAGGTTGTGAATACCGAGACTATGGCGTTTTTTATTTCCGTCTTAGTAATACAAGCTTAATTTTTTTCCTTCGAAATGTTACCTGAATTTATGCAACAATTTATTTATATTTCTTTTTAACAATGCACGAACTTTCCCTAATTTCAAACTACTCCAATAAAATAATTGAGATCGCGCAATCAAATGAAACTTACTGCAAAAAAAAATATTGCTAAATTGTTTTTAAGATTTTCTGCAAAAATGTGTTGCTTTTTTCGGCGTCTGTATACTTCAAATATTTCGGTTTATTGAAGTACGCTAGCGAGGAAGCGCTGAAGACTACACACAACGTACTAGCCTATCACAATTCTACACGTGAAGTTTTTAATTGACGTGCAGATTTTTCTTCGTTGTGTGGCGCTCGACGCAGACTCTAAATATGTTATCACTACAATTTGCGTGCCGTCTGTTCCTAAGTTTTTGCATAGAAATTTCTTTGTAATCCAGTTACGTAGTATGTTTTCAGTTATTACAGTTTTGGCTTTGTGTGTCCAAATTACTGTCTTCAGAGCTTTAAGTTTAGTATTTAATGACAAAATTATCTTGTAGAATTTAATGTTAGTCTGCCAAGCAGAATAAGTGTTCCAATGGTAGTCGGGATGATTTTCCGATAGCTATTGCTTCGATTGTTTTCTAATAACACGTCTTCCCTTCCCCGACGGCAATATCAATTCTCCGATACTAATACCCGGATGCTATTACAGAGTTAGCGTCCCTGTCGTTACCGGCCATTGCATTTCAGCGTGCCTTGTGAAGGGTCTAACTAGCAATTAGGCTTATTTACTAAAATTCACTCAACATTTTCTTCCGCTTTATGTGCAGAGTGCAAAAATACACCGCACTGCAGTGGGCGTCATTGATGTTAGAAAAGACATTAAGATAGACAAATTAACCAGTTGGAACAGGAATGTAGAACTTGTGTAATTCTCTTTAGTGTTCGTGTTACCAAACTTGAAAATTTTAATTTATTTCATTATTTGAATTTGCTGGTAGAATAATTTTTTACATTTTGTATCATTTCTTAATAACAACAGTAGAATGTTGAAATTAATATCATTTAACAGTAATTTTTAAAGAAATTTTGCTTACTTGAAACATATCAACACTACGTACCCGTGTATAGGCTGTTAACTTTAAACTGAGCACTTCCCAAACGCTTATAATAACCAAAAACTCTTATTTTATTGAGGCCAAAGATGTTATGTTTTGCGAGTGGTTGAACGTTTACACTGGTTTTTTTAGTTTCATGGAAGTTTTCATATTTAAAATAGTGAAGCTGAATGCAAAACAGTATATAATTAAATCTACCAGCAATTCGTGGGTTACATGTTGGCATACCTTACTAGTCTGAAACAAAGCATGCCTGCTTTTTGTTCCTTGGGGGAAATCGTCTGTCATTAAAACCCCACAAAAAATTACTCGTGAGTGAATTTCAAAAGTTAGAATAGGCCTATTTATTAGTAATTTTTAAATTCATAATAATGGCGTTTCGATTTTTGAAAACTTTACGGCGTGTTTTTTTATATCAGACTGAAAAATATTTTTAAGTAATCCTTGTAGCTAGTTACAAGAAATTTCGCTTTAATATAAGCGTTTAAATTAACACTGCGTTGCATATACTATAACGCAAAATAAATAGCATTTATGTTTGTACAGTAAACTAAGTTTTACCACGGACTGAGCTGATGTAAGTTATTAGTGGGGAAAATATTCAAACTTATTTTAAATGTTAATTTTTTGAAGAACTGCTTACTTAGTGCTGATGGTATTTGTACGTGTTGATTTTAGTGGTTTAACAGACATTTAAGTGACCCCCCCCCCCCCCTGTGTAGCTAATACTTGCATATTTATTTTATTTTTATTTTATTTATGAATTCATTTCAGCATTTTCTTCTTCTTGAACGTGTTAGTGCGACTTATTTTTGCTGTTACATTTAGTTAGTAACGTTTTCTGTTTTAGAAAGAGCAGAGAAGGAATTGTTTTTGTTTTATTCTCTGGTGAGAAGAAATTCAATTAGACGCACTGTTTTAAATATTTTCAAATTTTCAAGTTGTTTCACTGTGAGAGCTTGAATCAACACTGAGATATCGCCCCGCTTTAGGCTCACGTCAGTAGGAAATGGGGATAGAGTTATTTTATTATTTTTATTTATTTAACCTCCGTTTTCATTGCGGCTCACACTACTCAAGTTAAACGTAGGAAAAATGTTAACTCCATTTCAAAACGTGTTTTCATTTCTTTAAAATATACAGATGGTTTTCGTAATGTTGAATTCGGGATGTGCAGGACTATACAAATACATTTTTAATGGGCGCAAACGACTTAAATTCTCGCGATAATATATTTAATAATAAGGAGGCCGCCTATGCTCTGACCACTAAGCGGTGGACTAAACTTTGGCCGATAAACGATTACTATAAGCGGGGGTGATTTTAGACACGTGGGGTGATTTTGTGACATAACAAATTTTTTCCGTAAAAAATTTAGGATTGAATAAATAAATTTACTTGCTATAAAATCCTAATAATAAACATCCACGTGACATGTAATTAATATTTACTGGCTGTTGACAATTATGGTAAATAATAGTATAAAAGAGTCCCAAAATCGCCCCCGCTTAACGTATTGGAATACCGCTCAGCTTGCGTGAGTAACGAATATAATTCAGGGAACGTTAAACCTTTGATCCTTGTTTTCTAGTGGCTGAAAATGTTGAAAACGAGGGTATTGCCGTTCATTTTTAGGTATGAAAATCTTGCAGAAGAATATATTAAACGGCATATACGTGTGCAAGCCATCCTTGTCATTAATAGTATGTCAGAAAACAATATGTTCACTGCTCAGTGTCGCGTAGAGGCGAGTTATTTTGTCATTAATATTGTCAGAAAACAATATGTTCACTGCTCAGTGTCGCGTAGAGGCGAGTTATCAGCGAGGAGACTGCACACGCCAGTGTAGTGACTTGCGCCTAGAGGCTAGGGTGGGGCGTGATGCGCACACTGAGTCGCCCTTGCCGCTTCCATTCTTCTTGGTCTCAATACTCAAGATACGTCTACCCAGGCAATTTCCCCGAAGGAACGAGGAGTCAGTTGAAGACAGACGGGTAAGACTACATGCATTTGTCATGTTGCTTTCGTAGGACGCGGCATTCTTTCTGATGTGATGCTATGACGCCTCGTGAACACGCTAACAAAGTTAGAGTCGGCCCTCTCCTTTGCAAGATAATTTGTTCGGTGTTTTTTAATTTATTGTTTTGCAAGCATGATGATCTAACCGTTAGTAGCACATTTAGTTGTAGTTACTTTTAAAATTATTTTCATTAGTTACATTTAGTTTATCGGATGTACAAAAACAACTGTAATATTTTGTCACAGGTGAACAAAGCCTGCTTCTTCCTTCTCCCCCACCCCCCTTCCGGTTTAGGAAGACGGTTAGTGCCCGGGTCTTCATCGAGACTCGAGTGCAGCAGCTGCGATGCGAGACGCGACGAGCGAACGGAACTGTGCAGACGGTGTGCTGGTCGATCGATAACGTCACTTTACCCGCCAGGTCAGTGTGTTGCCATTATGCACAAGGGCACACTGAATTGCCGGATGTGCTCCCGCCGAGCCCGGATGTCGGGACTGCTTGCCAAGCTGTACAGGTCGACGTGCAGAAATTAATCCCGCCAGCTGCGATGTTCTGGCGCGTTTCCACTACCATTCTGTTCGTTTCATTGACAGCCAGCTACGGTTATCTGAAAGAACGTGTCGAACTCTTCACATGTAAGCGCGACCTCCGAAATCAATAAATTAATCTGATTTGTGGATATGTGCATTAATGTGGATCGTCCTGGGTATTTATTCGTCTCATTCATATTTGTTTGGCTCCTATATATATATATATATATATATATATATATATATATATATATATATATATATATATAATACCTTTATAATAAAATTATCCGAGAGACAACCGGTTGGTACGCATTTTAAGGCCATGATCTACTTTTTTGTACGCAATATTAATTTTTTACGCTGAAACGAGAGCAGATATCAATAATCTGCTCGGTAATGTTCTTTACAATGGTCTTCTTGATGCTAGCTGATATTTTTAAGACCGTAAGTTTTAACTAATTATGTAATAAACGAAATTCTGGTTAGTTGACTTTTTAGTCGAAACAGTATTTTTTTTTTGTCTTAAAAATAGCTACCACTCCAAAAGCCGTTTTAAACAAAACTGCCAAACATATTTTTATATCTGCTCTCGTATAATCTTAAAAAAATAATTATTGCATAAACAGTAGAGACATGAGAGCGTGGCTTTAAATGCGATGCTGTGTGTTGGGAAATGGACTACATTGTTTCATGACCTATTCCATGTGCGCCTACTGTACTTGTTTACGAAATGGAAAAGAACTTCCTATGAGTGCGGATGTGTCTACTAAGTCTTCACGCACTTTATAAACATTGTTTCGAAGCCCTCCAGCATAAGACTGCCTGACCTCAAAATGTACTAACCTAATATGTGCAAAACTCTGCAGTTTATTGATTGTTTTCTACGTATTTGTCACCAATATAATTAATGGTTACTTGTTTATGTCCCGTAGTAAAACGAGCCCGATGGAAAGCTTCCGTGGAACACCGGATCAGATGTTCCGCAGCCGGGAATCGAACCCGGATCCTCCTGAACGGCCAGGGTTGGGAGCTGGTTTACCCTGCTACTCAGGAGGGTAGCTTGTACTTCATTAACAATGGCAGAGCTTGTTGTCAGAGCATGATGAATATGTCGATTATTTGAAAAAACAAAGACTTACCTGTCAATTCATTTTATTCTTATAATTATACTGTGTTGACTTTAATCCAGAGTATTGTAGATAATCAGTCGTTTAGTTGTTTGAAGCTGGAAGCGTGGCGAGGCGTATGCGGGGGGGGGGGGGTTGTTGTACAACATCCTGACGATGACTGCGACATCGGGCACAAGTGAGAGAGAGAGAGAGGCACATAGAGTGAGCACACACAGATATATAAAACCTATGTCACTACCTCCTGTCACTAGGGGACTGAATACGGAGATTTTCCTCAAAATTGCATGTTGAAGCGAACCCTTGTGCCTTAAAAATATGTTTTGTTTACTTAATCACTTTCTGCTCTCTTGGCAATTTAGCTTTAGGATAGCGTTTTATACGTGATTGATAGAGATGGTGGTATATCGCCAAATGTTTTGTGCCAACATACCCATGAAAGCACTGTAGTTTCTAGGAATATATATGATTCGGTTATATGATTATGAGGTCACATAGTAGCTGTCTGCAGATCAATAAAAGGCATCAAATATTATAATATCGGGATTCTTATTGGCTTAGTCAAATAAGGAAACAGCTCCAAGTTCAAGCTAGAGCCAGCAATCTTCTGGTAAGTTGAACGTGTGTGAAACTCAACGAACAGTCAGTTTTCACGCGACAAACCATAATCTCTAGTGATGGATTGTCCCATCTGAAGTAAAAAACTCCGCTACAAAAAATGTAACTTGATATTCATTTCAGCGGTGCTTATTTATCACTCGACGTCTCTATAGCATTGTAGTGTTTTTTGTATGCGCTAAGAGTAAGTTACCATTAATATCAGTGCAGTAAACTTGTAAAGCCGGTTTCAGTTCAAAGCGGTTAACACAAATATAAATTTCATCGTTGACTTTAACATTTTACTTTACAATAGCTTTAAATATATAGCTTCTTATGGAGTCATACACAGTAGAATCATAGGAGCCGAATTCAAGCAACCTTGTCTTTACGTTTTCGATAAACAGAACACCTAAAGTCGAAATCAAGAAGGCCGCTTGCATACAACCGATATATATGTTTGTTATAATCAAAAATGTTCATTTATAAGTATCGTTTTATTTCGCAGTGCTTGGATTTAATGAAAAATGAAAGAGACATGTCTTAAATGTGTTCGGAAAACTTTGTAAATCGGTCCGTGAAATATTCTTAAATGAACTTAGTCAGTGATGGTGTTGTTTTACTGCAAAGTAGCCTATATTAAAACACGGGAAATGTAATAATATGGGTTATTGTCAGAATATTTATATACTTTCATGGCAAATAAGTAGAGCCTATAATGATTTACGGCACAATATATGTCCATTTAAAAAAATTCCCTATTATTTTTTAACTGTCCTTACATTTTACGTGTGTATAGTGTATTGACTAGATACTTAAATTAACGAAAATGTGAATTCAGTGAAATTATAAAGTATTCAGATGTGTGTTGGCCTTCAGTTATAGGTGGTTTACTTTAATGTGAGCATCCGAACACTTATAATAATAAAAAATATATATATTTATTGGGGCTATAAAAGTAAAGTTTTGAGAGTTGCGAAATCTTTACACTAGTTTTTAGTTACATTGAAGTTTTCGTAACTGAACTATTAAAGATGGAGGCATAATGGCTCATAAAAAGTTGTAAGCAGTGCACAGTTTTTCGTGAACAGCCTATAGTAAGATTTTGACTATTGTCTCCATTGATCGGTGTCGGTAAACAAGACAGTGAAATTTTTTTTAAGCCACGGTCCATTACAACTGAGTCACAAGAATCTTTCTTTGTAGAGCATGTCAGCGTCTTGCCAACTTCACCGGAAAACACCCTAAAATGATTGTAACTTAGCGCCACCTTTGTTAACATTATATTTAATCCGGCCGGATCCACGTACGTGGGCGTTGCGCCTTGAACATTTATCAAAGTGGGACTTAGTGATACGAATTCTATTCAAGTATAAACAGTCCCGCGACTTCCAAAAATTAACATCCTATTGGATACTAGACCTCCACGGCACATGTCATCATCAAGGTGCCGTGTGTTGTAAATTTTGATTCGTATTGAATTTATTAATATACTTTCGTCCTTAACTCTCGTTTCGTTAACTGATTTTAGGAATTGTGTAGTTCGTATTTGTATCAGTATATATTGCCAGACATTTCATTTTGCTTTTAGTGAATGATAGACTTATTTGGACTGTTAGGCTATCGCCTTTGGAAAATAGTGTTTTTAAACATGTAATTTGTCCGTGTGAAGTATAAGTAACCCATATCTTAAAAACTGGTAGTTTTAAATCTGACAGGCTGAGCCATCCCCAGCAGTGTGAACATTTTGAGATGTGCCCATTGAATTCGGATATCGGGCAGCTAACCTACCGAGTAGGCTACTTGTTTGAGCGCCTGATAACTAGAGACCTGGAAAATTCGCGTTTTCATTCTGGCACAAGCTAGAATTCCAGCAACTGTACGTCCGTGCTACTTTCACAATTGGCCGTTGACTTATTTGACTGTACCTTGAAGTCGATGAGTAGAGGTACGTAAATTTCGCAGATACATTCCAAGTCAGGTTGAACGCCAATTATGTATACTTCATTGTCATGTCTGTGACTTGCTGGCGGCTGTTACGAAACGTGTGATTACTGGAGACATGCAAAATGCGCGTTATTTTCTGACAGCTGACTAGACTCCAAGTGACTATAGGCTTGTTCGACGTCGCCCGCTGTACGATATTGTCGTGACTTGCCGCGGAGAATGCTTACACGGTAGAGAGGCCAATCTCTGTAAAGACGCAACACACATACACGACAACACATAAAAGTTCGTGGCTAATTGAATCGCAGATTATGCTGTGTTATTTATAGGAAAGTGAAGTTTAGTCTGCTACCAAATGATAACGCGAATTTTGCATGTCTCTAGTGATTACTGCAAGCCAGTAGTAAATAAGGAAATAATGCGAAGTGCTATCGCTTGCTACCTGCTTGTACGGAATCCAATAGATAGTCGATTGTGGCCAGTGGGTGTTTGAGACTGACAAGTGTAGACTGCTGCCAGATGAATCCGCGAAATTGACGTACCTCTATCGATGAGCCATCAGTAACAATTTATCTAATTGCGGGCCCATTTCACTGTATCAGCGAGCAGCCAGTGAACAGATGTTGTCTGCTTGAATACACAGATATTCTTGGAGGCTAGCCTACATGTCAGCGAACCCGCGAATTTTTTAAAAATTCGAGTTTTCTTTTGGACACAAGCTAGAATTTAAACAACTATAAGTTCCTGTAATTTTCTCAGCTGGCTCTTGCTTTATTTGATTCAGCCTGGAAAGTGTTGCTCCAACAATAACTAAGCAAGTGAATGGAGGCCAAATCGTTTTGTTTCGCCGTGTCAGCGAGCAACTAATGAACAGCTTATGTCTGCTTGATGGCACATATATTCTTGGAGGCTAGCCTACAAGTCAATCAACCCGCGAATTTTTCCGGTCTCTGCCGATGATTAGTGATGATTGTATCGCAGGAAAACTTGACTGATTGCTGGGTTTCAACGTACGTCCAGCTTACCCAAAGAGTACTGGGTTTCATTTGTATGTGGAGTTGTTATCCTATTTGACTGAGCCAATGATAATTCCGTTATTGTAATATTTGATGCATGTTATTGGTCTGCAGGACTACGTTGTGTCGTGTCAGACGTTTATATCATCCACTCATACACGTTGCAAGAGAACAGTGTTTTCAAGGGTATGTTGGCACAGAACATTTTTCGCGATATACCATACTCTCTGCCGACACCTAACTGACTCAAGTGTTTCGTAACTCCGATGAGGATCCCGTGGTGAACTAAGAAGACGGTCTTTGCCGTAAGGTTGTGATGAGTGTGTGTCTAATATAGACTAGTGTTCATGACCTGTTTGTGTTCGTGCTGGAAATAACGCCTCTGGCATCCGTCGTTGGCACCAGCAAGATTTGACTCTCTGTCTCTCTTTCCCTCTCGCCCGGTTTCCCCGTCTCTTCACCGCACATATGTGACCCTTTCTTCTCCGTCTCGGACAGTTCGCCGAACACCCACCTTCTCTCTTCCTCGCCCCTTCCACATTCCTCTTCCTCTCATTCTTTTCCCGGTTCTTTGCCCGAGTGTTGCTCTTGTCTCTTACACTTGTTTAAAGCATTTTATAATAGAAAAATAACAGAAAACGTTGCTAAATACACTGCATTTGAATCCATATGCCATATGTCTTAAGAAATATTGCGCGGAGGAGAATAAAAAAAATAATTTTTTTGTGACATATAACATAACAGTGCATTTTAGATATTTAGTACGTGGTATTGATAATAAATTGAGTGTTTCTCATTATCATAATGTTTAAGAAATTTTACGTAAAATAGTTTTTGTTTAAAAGAGTAAACGTTAATTATAATTGATATTGAAAAATTATTAATTTTAACATGGAAAACTAAAGACCGGAAAAATTCGCGGGTTCGCTGACCTGTAGGCTAGCTTCCAAGTTATTGTTGGAGCAATGTTCTCCAGGATGAGTCAAATAAAGCAAGAGCCAGTTGAGAAAGTGACACGAACCTATAGTTGTTTGAATTATAGCTTATGTCGAAAAGAAAACGCTGATTTTTCAGGTCCCTATTGATAACAAATG
This sequence comes from Medauroidea extradentata, assembly GCA_003012365.1. Classification (NCBI taxonomy): domain Eukaryota; kingdom Metazoa; phylum Arthropoda; class Insecta; order Phasmatodea; family Phasmatidae; genus Medauroidea; species Medauroidea extradentata. The sequence continues at coordinate 12,738 of PNEQ01073280.1, read as the reverse complement.
GCATGAAACATGAAAATTGCCTGAAAAGAAATAAAAACAGCCATAGTTTCACAAATACTCACTTTTACGTTATCATGTTATACTGGAGTGTGTGTGAGTAGGAAGAAAGTACCGTTCGCGCACGTCTGCAGGGTTCTCCGTGTGGGTCTGTCGGTAAGTCTCAGTACAGGCATGATGACATCCTGGGTGAGCTGATGTGATTTACGCGCCCCCGTATCAGCACATAGTGTGCATGAGACAGAGCATAGCTGAATTAAATTTTTATAATTGCGAGAGAGCGAATATGTCAACTTACTAAACTGCATTAGTTACAGTTCTTGTTGGAGGTTACACAATTGAACATTGTCTGCAATGTGGTATCGCTAGAGACCTGCAATATTCGCGTTAGTATTTGGTGACAGACTAAACTCCGCTGCCCTGTACATACCAGAGACTAATCACAGATTATTAGAGATTATGGTATATCGCGCGCGGAAAAAATTTACTGATTGCTGGGTTTCAACGCACGTTCAGCTTACACGTGGAGATGTTACCCTATTTAACTCTGCCAATAAGAATCCTGCTATTGTAATATTTTATGCCTTTTATTGGTCTGCTGACAGCTATGTTGTGCCAGACATATATCAGCCAATCATACATGGCACAAGAAATTGCAGTGTTTTCAAGGATATGTTGACACAAAACATTTTCGCGATGTATCATCATCTCTACAGATTATATTAGTCACGGGCCTGTATGGTATATCAGTTACGTGTGTGACCGGTTTACTGGCTAGTATTCACTCCAATACCAAGTGTTAACTATTGGTCAAAAACATTCTGCGAGGTAGGCCGTGTCATTTTTGGCCAGTAGGATACGTTGAACAATCCTACAGCCTTTTGGAGTCAAGTTTGCTAGCACAAAAAAACGCGAATTTGGCATGTCTCTAGGTACCGCGTTTTCTTTTTAATTTTTGTAATCTATGTGTATTCAACCACATTATGTAGTTTAAAAAAAAAAATAATGCACACAAATGTTTAACGATGAATAACTACGGCCATGAACCTTTCCCCGAAAAGAATTTTGCCCCCGTTTGTTCCAGTGCCTTACGGCCACATCTACAGTTATGCTTTGTGGTTATTTGTGAAGTGACGTCTCCTACTTTACTATGCCAATCACATTAAGGTTACTGCAACATCACACGTCTGTGATTTGCGTGCAGAACCTCAAGACACGCGAGTCCAATCACTAACTACGAAGCAGAACTGCAGATGTGTACGTATAAGGCACTGAGACATACTGGAGCAAAATTCTTTTCGCGAAAAGTTCATGGTCCTATGAACAACTCCCGATTAAGACCTTGTTACACAGTTTTGCAGTGATTTCGAAAATATTTTTTTATTGCTACCTAAAACTCATATCAAAATTTCGCTGCACAGTTTTGACACTTATATGTTATAATTTGTAGCTGAATTTTTTTGTAGAATTATACTGAATAGTTTTTTAGATTTCATTACCCAAAGTACTACGTTTTTCGTCGTGAAAATAAGCCAAAATGAAGGAAATTATTTTTTTTGCTGGCGAATGGTACATTATTTTTTAAAAAACGCGCCCACAGTATTGTGCATCGTGTGATTGCACATTGACTCAAATTTTTTTCAAAACTTTTGGTTAAAAAATATTTGAGTTATTGGCACCAGTCTGAAAAAAACTCGGGAACAAGCCCTTAAAACAATTCGCCAGTCACACGCAAACAGAACTTGTCGTGTAGTCTAACCAGTAAATCTACTTCCCCACACTTACATAGCCGTACGGACTCCTCGGTGTACCGGTTCGCACACTTTTATTTTCTGTTCGAGTAGGCTTGTGGTCAGCGTCGCTAGGAATCGGATTAGATTGAAGTTAATCTAGCGTGTGATGGGACCTGTGCTTGTTTCACTCTCATGTCAAGTCTGATTTTATATCGGAGCTCCTGCGAGTCGACTGTGTTTTCTTAAAGTGGTAGACACTGCCATGACAGAGGGAATTTTCTCGAGATAACGTAATACGTTTGCTTCCACGTCATTATTCCGCACTGCAACCCCCCCCCCCCCTAAATCATTCGCATGGGAGCTTAAAAAGAGCTTAAGATGGCGTGGTACATAATTCAACGCTAAAAGCATTAATCTATAACTGTAGGTTTCTTGACGCTAATTTGCGAAAAGTAAGCAAGATCAATCCTAGACAATAGTTTTAGCCAACGTTTGAAGTAAAATTGTTTCCAGTGTTACGAACTTCTGAGGCACAATCTCTGACGCCGGAACCTCGTGCATTTAACTGCGGCGCAAGAGATCACGCGTAATGAATTAGTAATTCTGGTTAAAATGTATTCATACAGTTGGCAAATACCATTATCTAGGATTGTCATTGAGTATTTTATCCATATGGGCTTCGAAAAAAGTGTAGAAATCAATTTATGATTTCAACGTTTATTTAGCTACCACACTCTCTTAAGTGTATTTATTTTAAAAAATCTTACATTCAGAACGAAGCGAGGTCATTAGGGATGCAAACAGTGACCTAGACAAGAGAAGGGGAGAGAATCCGCCATGGCGTATTGTTAAGAAAATCAAAGTACTCGCCTGAAATTATTTCGGAAAACCAGACGGAATTCTGGATGACAAAACCGGGTGTCGAACTCGCGTCCACCCGAATGGGAGTCCAGTGTGTTTTCACGGCACTGTCTCGCTCGATGTTTAGAAATTCCTAAGTTAAAACTGGGGCATGTCTCCAAAGTTTTTTTTTATAAGACATCTTACGGAAAACCATATCCACATTTAGACAGCTTGCATCGAGTCACGAAAAGTTTTCATGTTACAGTGGTAACATGACATTAATTTTTATCGTTTCGGGAAAACAGCGCATCAGACAAAATTTTAGTGGTTAAGAATAATATGTATTTTTATTATGTAGGTGGGAAAACTTCCGACTTCTACTGCAACGTATAATATTTGCAAAAAAAAAAAAACTTTGGTAAAGTTAGTATTCAGGGGGCAATTTAAATTTTCCAAAGATGTTTTTGAAGCGAAAATAAAAACACAGCTGGCATGTATATGGCTACTGAATTCAATCCCTCCTGGAAAAGTCTAATACACATCCTCGAGACCTAATCAGTAGAGCCACGATTTTATGGCGAAAAGATTTTTGCAACATTTGGTTTTGATGCGTCATGTTCACACCTGCAGCTCTGCTATATCGTCTATGATTGGATTATTTTACTCTCACTGGCTTTGTCAAATTATGGACGTACAGACTCACAATAATCTTATTCTGATTGGTGCAGTCAAATGAGAAACGTGTCTGAACATAGACACGCTGCCAATAACCTTGAAACAGAACTGCCGATGTGCACGTGAGTCACTGAAACAAAGTG
>PNEQ01073279.1:0-40817 GCA_003012365.1 Medauroidea extradentata | reverse complement strand
GCTGCACAGAAAGGACGAAATCACGTGATGGACATGCAGAGTACACGCGCCCTGACACAGCAAATGTCCGCACTGCAGGAAGAAACAGTAAAATAAAGAAGAAACAAAGCTTCGGCTAAGGAATGCAAAACGTAGCCGCGCACGTCCGGCTAACAAAGAACACGTTACTGCAGCCTGAATCGGCTCTACTCATAACTAATATGTGAAGGAAAGATAGACTGTAATGAAAAAATAAAATGTACTGAAACATCTAGAGTAAAATAAAATTGCTCTATAACACCAAATTACTGTTAGTATAATGTAACCAAGATAATATCAATGAAATAAAAAAAGTTAAGAAAATAAACCTAAATTTATGAGAATATAGACAAAACATTTTAATTTATAAGTCGTGACGTATATAATACAGCACATTGTTACACTCTTTTATAATTACTAGCTATCTACCCCCCCCCCCCTTTAACAATATATACACTTCTGACTTTAACTATTCTACTATGTAAGCCCAAAATTGTGTTTTAAACTCTTAAATTGTATAATACAAATTCTCATTCATTCATATTTTTCACATTTAAGCACAATTATTCTTAAACAGCTTGTTTCACATAAAAAACAATATATCTTCAACAGTATACTGCGACTTAGGTATTTCCAGAGGAAAGTTTATTGCCAGAATGAAACACTTAAATGTAGAATACAAAAATGTCAGTCATCACTAGAATTTTATAACAAAAACTCCAACTTCCTAGGTTTCTTTACATTCTGTTGAGTACTTCTCCGGGATCAACCATAACTTCCCTGTGAATAGACAGAACCAACCTATTGAGTCTGTTTTGGGAAGTGGAGTTACGTAGGTAACTCTTTAGCCGTCTTAATGATGAGAAGGACCGTTCTGTGGTGGAAGTTGTTATCGGTAATGTTGCAGCAATCTTAATAAAGTTATGAACTATCGGAAAAATATGTTGATCACATTCATTGAGAGCACAAGTGAGATGGACAGTTTTGAGTGTTTTACCCATGTTCTTTTCCACATATGAACTTCTCCAATGAATTTGGCAGGAATAGACGGCGCATCATTGGGCCACTGTTTCGATAGTGTTTCACAACACAGTTCTACTTCACTCTCCGACAATTTTACACATTTTTCTGGAAGCAAAAAGTAAGCTTTTCCAAAACATCTTTTTGGTTTAGAAATCGGTCATCCATTTCTTGAATAAAAAGGTCTAGAAAAGTTATATAAATGGATACTCTGTAATATTCTTCAGGATTATTCATTCCAGAAGTCTAGTTAGCTCTAGTAGTTTGTTTACTACATAGTCGAGGAATCTGAATTGTTGATCCCATTCCTAAACTATCGCTTTGTTCCTTGACCTCGTTATATATTGTCTTGAACGAAGTTTCTGCATCAGATCTCATTTCTTGAACTTCTTCTTTTAATAATTCAACATGTTTCACAGCAGATGCAACATCTAACTGCTTTGATTGCAAAATTTTGCATAAATTATGAGCTAAACTAAACACCTTGCTCACCACGCACAGTGACACTAAAAATTGACTACTATTCAAAGCTGTAACTAACACAAATGATTTAGAGGAGGATTCTGTGTCACTGAACATTTGAATTTCATTCAGAGCTTCTAGAATTGGCACACAAAGTTCTTTGAACAGAAGAATAGATTCAAGATGTGCAACCCGACGAGTTTCACAGAACTTGAGGAGATGTGTTCTTCGTGCACAGCTGTTATCTTGAAGGATACAGTTTTTCAACACTGTGCCATGTTTTGTAGAAAGTCTAAAAAAGGAAATCACATCTTTCAAAGTTGCTAAAGTGTTTCTTACAGAGGGAATCGAATATGAATGAGAGAGGACAAGGTTAAGTGCATGACTTGGACAGTGTACATAAATGGCTTCTGGAAATGTTTTACGTATAATAGCTGCACATCCTTTGAACTGTCCACTCATTGCTGCAGCACCATCATACCCTTGACCTTTCAAAAACTTTAAATTTATCCCCAGAGCTAAAAATTATGTCACCGCATGATGCAATAGTTTCATTGTGGATCTGTGGACTAGTATAAGCCGACTTACCTCCGCAACTTTCTAAATGTTTTTTTTAGAGTTTTGTCACCACTATCGATTCTAAATCTTAAAAGTGCTATAAAATTTCCTTTATTTTTTTCTCGGCAGTTAGCAGTGGCACTGTCAGTGATTTCTGCCTTTATCGCCCCAGAATCAGTGAGACCACGCAGAGCAATTTCCTGTCTACCACAAAAAATAACTGTCTTTTTTACTGGTAACACTTTCTTCCTGTTTTCTAAAATCTGTTCTTGCCTTCCCTCATCCAGACTAGCTACAATATTATCAATTTTGTTTTAAAAAACTGCTAAAAAGTTTTGCGCAGAAATGCAACTGTTTTGGTGGTATCCACATGCTTCGTGCCTTCTAAATTATTCTTTGGTATCTTTCCACTTCTTAAAAGGTGCGTTAACAAATGCTGCCAACTTGACATGGTTTCCCTAGCCTACCTCTAAATTTTTAGAAAAAATAACGCAATATTTTCAAAAAGCACCTTCGCAAGACTCCGAATAACAAAGCCACTGAAATTCTGCTAACCATTTTTTTCTGAAAATTTAAATTACGCTGTCCAGGTGGAAACGATCACTAGGAACCCAGGCATTTCGTGGACAATTATGTTTTTCTTCATCTGTACATGATTTCCCCACCAAAAGCCCAATGTCAAGAGGATTTTGTATTTCTTATGCAGAGTACTTAACGATTTTCAGGTTCCGGGCATAAGCTCTGTTCGAGTTGAGCAGCAGACCTGACTGAGTGTACTAATGACGATTCTAAATTTCCACAAACCTTAAAGTCCACAGGTTTATTTGAACAATCTTCTGTCACTTGCGGTTCTTGCGAACTTTGTTCACTAACATTTAGCTGAATGTTTTTATTTCTGTGTTTACTAAAAAAGTGTTAAAAGGTCTCCTTGTCTTTTGCTCATCTTTCACTTTATCAAAACATTAAACAAACAAATCTAAAGTTACCAACTAACTCCGTTCTAACATTGTTGCATAACTTCACATACAATCGTTCTGATATCACATGTCGTTGTTTGTGGGCGGTCGTGGCGATGGCGTCACCTTGCGGTCGGTTTGTAAATCTCTGCTCCGTGTTTTCAAACAAACATAACAGATGGCGCCACTGTGTACATCAGGTGGGTTGGCCGACGAATCGATTTGTCATATTGCATTATTGCAATAACAGATAGCAGTAACACTGACATGTACATTACGCAAAACGTGTCGCGAATAAGCTACACGGCTACAAAAAAAAAATGTGTTTTTAAAGCTTCAGAACTGTAGTGGAAAGTGTGATTATTTCCATAGAAAATTGGGAAGGGGGGGATACATCCGGATATCCCCCCTAACTACGCCCCTGCTCTCCTCCTCACTACCTACTTCACACTCTCCCAGTACTTTACTAAGTTGTTCCTCTCAAGTACACGTTTCATTAGGATGTATTTCCAACGAATCTTCCCCCACTGCCTCGCACAACACAGTCTTCTCACTTCCACTCTCCCACACATCAACCAAGTGTACTCTGAATACCCTTGCCTGCCTATCACACACTGTCCCCTTACTTAGCATTTGATAAATATGGTTTCTAATAGTAATGTGTTTCCATGGCAAAGTTAACTATGACATGGTGGCTGTGCATGAAATCAATCCCTATTATTACCTCTTCAGTTAACTGTCGTATTACTAAACAGCTGTCTCTGTACTCCTGCTCACCAATTTGAAAATTAAAAAAAAAAAAAAAAAAATAGTTTGTTTACCTTCTTACTTTTTCCTTTTGTGGCCCCAATTACTGTTGTGCGCGGGTAATACTGGGTATGAAAACTCTCTCTTACTGTATTTAGGCTATACAGAAAATACCCTGAAATTACCGACACTTCAGACCGTGAATAAAATAAAACATCTAAATTTTGATCACCTATTCTGCATGACAATTCTGGTACAACAATGTTTTGCTCCACCTCATTTAGCAAGAACTCTGTCATCTGTAATTATGGCAGCAGCCATGTGGACTGGTCTACTTTCAACTACCAGTCTGCTGATCACCTCAGTCTGGCTGCTCTCACTAGGTGACCCTACAAGTTTCCCCAATTATTGTGACTTGAATTATTGTTTGCCTCCCTTTCTCCATTCTGTCTAACCCGTGCTCACTATTCCTTTGAACTCCACGCTCCTCCTCATATGCCTGTCTGCCACCAAACCTGTCATTTCTCCAGCTTTCCTTCCCCCTGTTGTTATCATACCTATTCCTGTTCTCCCTGAAGTTGCTTCTGTTATCATGATTCTGCGAGAATCTCTGGCCTGAGTCATTTCTAAAACCCCACCTGTTCTGTTGTGATTAACTACCATTTCCCTGGTTTCTGCTGTATGGGTGCCTGTACCTGTCTTTCTTTCACCCTCACCATTCCTTCTACCACCCTGGTATTCCTGGTACCTGTTGCCAGACCTTATCTCTTGGTAACTCTGGTTAAAATTCACTCTCGGTTGATAGTTTTGCAAAGTTCTACCCCCCATTCGGTCATATCTCAGATTGCTTATCCTATCAAATTCTTTTAAAATTGCTCTTAATCCTTTGTGGCGGACTTTTTCCCTACTAACCCTTCTTGTACATAAACTGGTGTTTGAGAAAACACTAGAGTGATCACCTCTTTTTCACTGAAAAGGACATCATAGTACTTCGACCTTTCCACCATTGCGCTTAGGTGACCCTCCAAGTTACCTCTAACACATCTCCCCAGATATAACTCTGCCCTATAAATTTCCTGTATTCTGCTGTTCCAATACTCACTCTTAAACTCGCGTTCAAAATTCTTGAAAGTATTAATTTTGTCCTCTACTAGTTTTAGCCAATGAGCACAAGTGCCTGAAATTGACCTCATGGCCACTATGAGTTTTTCCTCATCACTACTGCTGTACAACGAGAAAAATTCATTTAAGGGCGCAGTCTACCACAATTTTCATCACCATTTTTTAATTTTTATTTGTACCAGATATTTTTTTCTTATTTTAGACACAAAATGTGACTAAATTTGCCTCTTATGAAATTTTTTTATCTCTCATAGTTTTCGCGTAATGGTTTATTAAAGTCATATTTTGCATGTTTCCATTTAATGACTACACTATAACCAACTGATGTACCAAACTAAAAAAAATCAGAGTGGATAAAGACATTGCAGGCTACAGTGTCATGCTCATAAAAATAAAGAATAAAAATTATTTGAATAAAAAAATACTGAAACTGAATATAAAAATTTAAGAAATTCAATATTTTTTTTAAAAATCAAATAATTTTTATTATTTATTTTTATAAGCATGACATTGTAGCCTGCTTTGTTTTTATCTACTATGATTTTTTTTTGGGTTTGGTTTATCAGTTGGTTTTAGTGTAGTCATTAAAACAGAAACATACAAAATATGACTTTAACAATTCATTACGCGAAAACTTTGAGACATAAAAAAATTTCATAAGAGCCAAATTTAGTCACATTTTGTGTCTAAAATAAAAAAAAATATCTGGTACAATTAAAAAATTAAAAAATGGTGATGAAAATTGCGGTAGACCGCGCCCTTACCTGTTTAGATGTCTGTTAGGATGAATACTTGCCTCATGTGAAAATTTCGGTACATCTTCCTCCTGATAGGACTGACTTAACCTTACGTTTTACCCCCATTTACCTCACCTATGTTGGCCCTAGTGACATTCTGCAGGTCCTGCTATTTCTGCTTTTGCAGCCCTAACTCTGCTTCTACTGTGGAAATTTTCAGTGCAATCTCTTGCAGAACAGTTACCCTTGTCTCCTCAATAAGAGTACATCTCACCTCTGCCTCTTGCTGTACCATTTCACTTGATTTCTCACATTCCTTAGTTATATTAACAATTTTGATTCTGTTGTCAATTATTATTTTATTTTATTTATTCATTTATAATTCTGTTGACCCCTTACATGAGTAAAACTCAGGGGAATAGAATTAGTCAAGTTACAATTTTTACATAACAATGTAAGAAAAACTCTTATAATTACATGTTTCAATGACATAAAACCAAATTCAAACATAATCATTTTATATCACAATGTCAGGTAATTAACATTATTTAAAAAACAGATACTAATTAAAACACAACGGATTCCAAGATTATCTTCCAAGTGAATTTAAAAATGCATTAATTTCTCCACAATCGTAAAAACACTGGTCGTCAACTAAAAAATGCAATAATTTCATAAATTTTTAAATATTTTTTTCATTAGTAATATTTTTTGGAAGCTTATTATATAGCATAAGTCCTGCATAGTAGTATCCCTTCTCAAACTTTACAGTAGCATGTTGTACTAATGTCAATTTATAAGCATTTCTTGTATTATGTGTGTGTTGATCTTCATTTCTACTATACCATTGAATATTTTTTTGGTTAGTATTATATTTATAAAATATTCAGTTTAAAAAAGGTGGAATTTTATGTAGTTTAAATAATTGTCTACATGAGCTATATTTAGATACATTTGAGATTATTCTAATAGCTTTTTTCTGTACTCTAAAAATCTTCTTACTTTCATTTTGATTGCCCCAGAATTCTACACCGTATTTCATAACTGAATGAAAGAATGCAAAATAAACTAATTTCAATGTTTTTCATCTACCAAATTTCGCAGCAATCTCAGCATATAGCATAAAGCTGTTAGTTTTTTTCTAGAATAGTCCCCCCCCCCCCTCAAATGTTGTCCCATGGTTATTTAATTCCTCAATGTGGTGGTCCTTTGAATTCATTTTTCCTTTCTGTTCCTTCAATTTTGTTCACTAACGTTACCTGTCCTAGCACTGTTATCTCTGTACTGTTCTCTACTTGATTTAATCTAGCTGTGCAGTTACTTTCAAACTCTCTGTGTTATTTTTTCATGGCTTCTAAGCCACAACGCAGGCCCTCTCTGAATTCTCCTAATTTAGATTCTACACCACTGACTTTGGTTTCCAAGGATTTGATCTCTCCCATAATAGTTTTGCTTTGTGCATTTATGATACTCCTGATCATTTCTGCCAGACCTGTATTGTCCCGAGCAGCTGATGGAGGTGACGTACCTACTTCATTCTTACTATTTCCCTCAGAATTATCACTCATGTTACTCCCTTCGTTACTCAGAAATTCCCTCCCATCAATACTATCAAACCCCAATTCTAAATTATTGGTTATTCTGTGATACTCTAATTCCCTTGCGCCATGCTTTTCAACAGTGTTTACATATGGGACATAGTTTAAAACAAGCAAACCACATTACTCAATAGTTAAGTAAACATAAATTATCCTGGATCTAATTGTACTTAAATTTTCTTCTCTTCTGGCCTAAACACTGATAACTTTGACAAAAAAAATTTTTTTAACAAATTTCTTTTCACTGATTAACTTTATCAAAGAAATAATAATTGCCGACGACAAACTGACCACACTGCTGCAGAATATAATATAAAAGAATTTTTTTTTTCTATTTCTCAATTTACGATCTTCACTTGCTTTGACACTGACCCGAATTCTTTGTCTTCCTGGGTGCAACTTTACCTTCCCAACCGTTATCTGCCGCGGTCTGGCACTGCCGACTTCTATTGTTCTCGTGGCTCGTAGTTTCAAGGCTCCTATGGCCCCCGAGATACTTGAGTTCCCTCGGTCCCTGTTCCATAGATCCAGATGTGACAAGGCTGCGATGTTCCCCGGCCACTAGATGTGACGAGTCCCTGATCGCAGCACCAGTATATGTGACGAGCCTTTGTTTACCGACACATCAGTTGAGGTTATGTATGTTGAACTGCTCTGGATATCTCACTTTCTGTTTTAATTATATGGAGGCGTAAACTTTCATTCTGATGTCATTGAGTGAAACTCGCATAATATTGCAACTGTTGGTTTATTTTCATGCGTTTTACATTTGCAATTCTTGATGCTTTTCCAATTGGCATTTCGTACCAAACACAAATAGAACAATTATTATCAAAATCAGGTGTCCGGTTCTACCATGTCCAATTTTGAATTAGAAGAAAAAAATGTTGCCTGAAAATGTGGTTATTTCCACCACCTTAAAACGATATCATAGCATGAAACAAACTTTAGTGGGACTATGATCCCCAATTGCCTATCCAGCGCTCCCAGGGCCAGCCCCGCTGCGCCCTCGCGACCAGCACGTGTCTCCTCCGCAATCACTACACGACTGATAAATCTTCGATGGACTTGGTAACTAGTAGCACGCCTCGGCAGAGTAATACAGCATAATCCAAGGTTTACCAAAAACAGCAAATTTACACTTAAAACATATAACAAAGGGGTTCAAAAATTGAATGTATAGGTTTTACATCAAAATAATAAAGAATATTAATACAAATACATTAATTGGGGACAAACGGTTTGCAACAGCGGGACTACTTTCATGTTGCAATATCCTAAGCAACCCCCTGAGACGGCTGACCAAAGTGCGTCAACAACCTACATAATGAAGAAATTCCACGAAGCAAGCGATCAACCACTATGTCGGCGCCAGAAATCCTACAGCCTGGAGAAGCTTGCAACACAAGAAGTTACTTACCTAACCAGGAAAATTTAATAAACTACTAAAATGTGGCAAAACTCAAAAATAGGAAAATTGCAGAGAACATTATATCAACAACAATAATTAAAAGTCTACTGTGGTTAGTTTGAAACCAAACAAGCCAGGAAAATAAACAAACGACTCTACTTTAAAATTTGCGACCGTGTTTTATATTTAAATTTATAAAGGTGAATTTAAATAGCTCATATCCCCAATTACTAAGTAATTGAATCCTGTTGTATCATCCCGAACACCTGATGAACCAATACGGGATAGGGCATACACCCTGTTATTTAAAATTTAAATTCAATTAAGAAAAAAAAATATAAATTTAAATAATGTGGGAAAGTGGCGGAACACTTCACAATGTACTTCGCCTGAATACTCATGAACTATATTTTGCCATTTTCGGTATCGCCAAGTAAAAAAAAGAGCAGACAGGTTTTAATTGTGCAATTCAGTACGAATTAACTATTATCAAATCGTAAAAGTAAACGTGCCTTCTCTTTTTAATGTTGCGATACCAGTTTAAAACAATAAATTTGTAAGTGCTATCTTACTGAAAATTAAACGTATTCACCAAACAATGCGAACTAGTTATTTAAAAAATAGAAAACTCATTTACTGTGCCAATTTGCTACAGTACAAAAGTATGAGTAGTAAAATAGGACCTGTTTTATTATACAAGGAAATACGAGTATTATTATTAAGTGATTTACAAAATCGTATCCTGTTTACGTAGGCATTACAAATTGACTGATACCCACGAAACTAGCTTCGCTTTAATAATATATACATAAAATTCCATAAATGCAAGCAATATACAATGTAATTTGACCTTGCCAACTTACCTTACACTACCATTATTATTCTATTCTAAATAATTTCTGAAGAATTATTCCAATGTCAGACCTTGCACATAATTTTGTTCACTTAAAATAATTTGAAATTGGTGCGTTAAAATAAAACCCAAAACTATACAGTTAAAACAACCTAACACTATTTCTAAGTCACACTTGTAATTTGCACATCAATTTTTCAGTTATAACTATTAGTGCTTCTTTCATTTTAGATCACTGGGGCGCCAATCAAATAACATTCGTACTAGACATGCGACGAGTTGAAGCACCACATATTAATATACACTATAGTTTCTTAACCTGAATAAACCATTATGTTCGTGAACATAAATTTTTCACGTTTCAAACTGATGTAAACTATCTTAAAAAACGGTTTTTGTTGTTTTCCAAGTATCCTTATTTAACAATGACATAATTCCCTATAAGTGGTTTCGGATAATGTAAGCACTACTGAAACCCTAGTTACTTATTTTATTTTCATGTAATTTATACATTTCCTGCTGTTTTTAATATAAAGCAACGTAAATAACAGTAAACATGTATATATTATTGTACGAAAATAAAAAACTAATGTCTTGGGTCACAATAAATACTATCTTTAATTTTTATTTTAGACAAAAATGTCTTCAAAATCGCTCACTTTGTCGTGAACTCCCTATATCAACATTGCCCTGTGTTGCATAGTTAAAAAAAGACCCCACAAAATAAAATTAAAAATTAAATTAAATTGAATCATTCAACTATCGACGATGTAAACATTTCTGTTTGATTAAAAATTACTTGCATGTATGTACAGTATGTGGATGACACATGTTCATATACTGTATTTACTCGAATACCCCTTGCCCTGGAATATGCCTTGCACCCCTGATTATTTTGATAAATCAAACAATATATCTATTTTTGAATAAGCCACGCACCAAACTTTCAAAATAAATTAGTATGACTTAAAATCTGAAATTTGTCAGAAACATTTGAAATTTGTAGGCCTGGGCCAACTAATGACCGATCACCTCGCCATTCCTTCAGGCATAGTTTCTTTCTGAAGCACCTGTTTTACAAGTAAGTTTTAGTATGTATCATAATTGTAAGTGTACTAGACAGTAACTCAGATAAAATATTTTAGGTGTTTATTGCATTAAACTGTCGTTGATTATTGAGACGTTTAACTAAAATGTAACAAAAACAATGAATGCAAATGGCCGCCTAAAAATTCTTTTGTTTACATTCGTTAATGCTATGGCCTCGTTAAACATAAACATGTTTGCACGTTCGTAAAGAAATGGAACAGAAATAACTGCAACAAATTATCATCCCTGGAATAAACAAAATAATCTAGTATTATTTCTAAAAAATATGTATTAACTGACCTTTTACATGTCCGCCTCACTGCTGCTACCATCGCTATCCTCATCACGCTCTCTGTCCTCGTCATCTGTTCTCCGTGTAAAGTCATCCTCGGTCCCGTCCAGCTTGTTGGATATCTCACATTTCTTGAAACTTTTCACAATAAGCTCCGAATAAATGCGATCCCACGATGTCTTGATCCAGGTACACATCTGGTCGATTTCAGGCTGCTTGATTTTTCCACTGGGTGTGTATTTATGCTACGTATTTACCATCCACTATGTATACTGCTACCTTTAAGTGAACTTTAAATGGCCTTTTTAAACAAACGTCCAAATACTGCAACACTGAAGTGAGTCCACCGGGAATAACCACCTGGTCGGTACCACCACACTTTAGACAATCTTTAACTGCTCCCGTCTTATGTCCATGAAAACTGTTCATCACAAATAAACTGTGAAGCTTTAGAAGGCTGCCGGGTCAGTTTTGCCAAACATGCCGGATCCATTCTTCGATCAGCTTCTCATCCATCCAGCCATTTTCGTGAACCACAACTCGTACATTCACTTTCGGCATGGTTTTTCTTTTATTAATGATATACAGTGGTAGCTTTCGTCTATCGGCAGTAATACAAAACATAACTGTGAATCTTTGTTTTTCGTTGACTCCCGTACAAATTGAAACAATTTTCTCTCATTTCCTGTTAATTGTAGTGTCCAACAGCATTTCAAAATAAACAGTCGTCTGAAAACAATTGCCAATCTGAGAGAGAAGATAAGGATGCTGCTTTCTCAGTTTCAAAACATACCACTGAAATGAAGTTAATTTTTCTTCATAGGCAGGAAGGAGTCTTTGTGCGATGGTCGTCTTTCTTTTTATCGACAAATCATTTCGTTCGAAAAACCGGGTCATCCACCCGCGGCTGGTTTTGAATCCTTCTGCCCCTAACTCTCTTCCCAGAGCTACAGACTTCAATTGGTACATTTCCGTTGAAACTGCACACCTGATTTGTCATTCCTCGTTCACGTAATCGCATAGTCTCTTCTCTATTTCAGGATACTTCACGTTTTGCCCCTGCATGCCCTATCGGCTACCACTACTGCTAAAAATGTCCTTTTTTCTTCTCCATTCCCGTATACAACTTTCTGAAACATAAAATTGTTTTACCGCAGCACGATTACCCGTTTCTTCCACCTCTATAATAATTTTAATTTCTCCGCAACAGTAAACGATCGTAAACGCATCCCTTTTGTTGTGCGACAAGCACAAACTTATCTGTATGGCTACCTACGCCGACAATCTACTGAGCGCAGCACGTGTATCGGAACTCGGATAGTTAACAGCGTTACTGTCAATGGAATGCGGTGGTGTTGCCACGTCACGTCAGAATTATGTTGTTAAAGAGTTGCGATTGGGTAAAATCTCGTTTTCTTCTTCCCCCAGAATAAACAGCACATCAAGTTTTTTGAACAAAGATTTACGAAAAATTGTGCGAGGGGTATTCGAGTAAATATGGTAAGTCATAGTATTCTGCAAGAAATTTTTTAACATTGTCTTAATAATACATAAAGGGTTCACATATACTGTTGGAGACAAAAGTTTCAGGTGTGTGTATGCTTAGGCAGGATTGCAATGAGCAGTTAATCTATGTAAATGTTTATAAGAAAAATGAATAAAAGATGGGTTTGGCTGTGTTTCTATTTAGTGGGACTGTTTGTAATATCGTTTATTTTACTAATTAACATATACATTGGTAAATAAAACAACACACAACTGTTGAAGGCCTCAGAAAAATTTTCCACACTTTACACTGATTACTGAACAGCTGAGAGTATCAGTGAGACTATACATCATAAGTTACCTTTTTTGAGGCTATGGTAAATAATGGAGACACACTATTAAAAATAAATTCAACAATTACAACCCCTAGTTGTGACACTTCACTACAAAAGCACCTTTTGAACTGATCTAAAATTTAAGACACAAAATTTATATTGTTAGCATACACTGAATGACTATACATACCGTAAAAATAATGATGGTCTGAAAAATTAACTTTTTGTTGAGGCTGATTCTTAAGTCAACAATCCTGTAAAAAGTTCATCACTCACTGATGACCATTCTGGGAGTTCCAGGTCACGGACAATAAGTGTGACTTCAAGTTCCATATCATTATTTGTTGGTTCTGTGTCGCTTTCTAGGAGAACTGCTAGGCGCTCTACATCACTGGCAAAAGCCAAGTCGTCACAGTCACCATCTCCAACATGTGTAATGATCGGTTCAACAACATCACGGCTGTCCCATGTTACCTCACGCGACCAATCTTCCAAAATAAGTTTCTCTACATGAGAAACATAGTTGTTCCACCCGGAACCAGATGTTGAAGGAATAAACTAAAACTATTTGTCATCTTTTTAGCTGAACTCGGCTAATATATTTTATTTTCTTGTTTCATTATTGTATAGTGCTACAGTGTAAATGTATGAACTATTTTGTTAAATAATGACTTTCTAAAGAAAATATAAAGTAATACAAAATACACATTCTGTACAGAAAAAAATTAACTGACTTACTTTTCAGCTGTAACTTGCTGTATTGCCTCTTTCCACACATATAGGACAACTTTGTCATCAAACCGCTTGCCTCATCCAGCATGTGCCACATAATACCGTTTGCACTCGCTCCACACCATTTCAATTGGATTATAGTGGCAATGGTGTGGCGGCAAGTGCAAAACTTGATGACCCGCTGCATTTATTACCTTGACAACTTTGAACCTATAAAAATATTTAAAATTTTTTATGTAATCAATGATTCACAGACGTATGTATAGTGGCACTTTCAAATTAAATTAAGTTTAGTATTCCTTACGATTTCTGTGGCTTATACTGCAGTGCAATAGCCAACAGTTCTCCTCGAAGTGTTTCTCGAGTATACTGGACATTGTTGTCCGTCAGCCACTTCAATCATTCTACTTTGGTTTCATTTAGTGGATGGTAATCTCTCTTGCTACGTAAAAATAAAATACAAATTTTATAAAGAGAGCTCAGAAGTTAAAACGCTAATTGCAAAGTAGCCTACAGTGAAATTTCGTTAATTCAAAGCTCTTAATACAAAGTAATGTTATTTCCCTTCCCCAGACAACGAGGTGAGAAACGAGACATTAAATTTACTGCTTAGTAAAATTTGTTTCAATGTAAAACAACGAAATTTATCAGGCGAAAAGAAGTAATTGTGACAATCTTTGAATTTTGAAGATGAACGAACACACAATAATTTAGATTCTGTATACTTCTTGGAGATCTCGTTAAAACATACGTTATTTACAAATTTAGGTTTCTAGGAAAGTAAGTACTAATTACTTAGTAACTTAATAATGTGCTATGTGAAGAAATCAAAAAAAAAGTTCCTGCAAACTCTCTGACACTATAAAAACAATATAATAGTACCGCCTTTCCACTCAGGCACAATACGACTCAACACCAAAATTAAAGACGCCCGATCTCTAGCGTGCCCACGCGCTTAAAGCCGAATAATGGACAATCAGCCTCTGTGCTCCTCGCTGGAAGTCGCGCGTCCAAAATGGCGATCACCGGCACACACACACAAAAAAAAAAGAGGAATTTAATATCCGTTATTGTATTCAGATTGAAATTAACACAATATTAATATGTATCTCAGTAGTTAAAAATACATAGCTCAGCCCATGGGAAATTAATTATATGTCATACAGATTTACACAATAATACTATATTTAAGTCTCTGTTGGTATGTTTTCCGTACGCTAATAACACTCTGATCACCAACTACAGTTGTAGGCCGGGTCCCATACTTAATTGGGTGATTTATGCTCCCACATACCATCAAACACTTAGCTTAGTATGCCGGGGTCTGGGAACCTGCACAGACGCCGGTGAACATTAGACGAAAGGAAAAAAGAAAAATAAAACATTAATAAGTTTATGATAGTGCGGACAGGGGTGGGGGTAGCCAAGTACCTCACAATGGTAAAGTGCATTATCAAGAACGACAGACGGTTCTTCCAGGAAAGGCAAAAGTTTTGTTTGCATCCACTCTTCAAACATTTCTCCAGTTGTGTTTCCATGATAATCACCGTCTTTATTTGCGGAGGTAAACACCATTTATGCACTATCAACAAATTCAGTATGTGACCCTGCATGGAGCACAATAAAACACTTCCCTTCGTCAAGGTTCTTCCGTTTACACGTTGAAACTTTGCTATTTTGCCAACTCTTTGCTGGATAACCTAAGAACAGGGATTTAAAACTATAGTACACAATACAACTTGCAGATGGACAATAGACAGAGATACATATGGATGGGATGGGCAACATATAGTAAAGGCGGTCAAAAATATTTGCTTAGGTGTTGTAGTGCAGGGTGGCCTTATGTAGTTATGAAAGGAAGGAGGGCGTTGGATATGCTGGGAAGGGTGCTGAAGGGGGTCAGCTACGAGGTGAAAGAAAAAGTGAATTGCACAGTGTTTCGGCCAATGTTAGAATATGCAGCAGCATAATGGGAACAATTTATGGGGGTGGAGGTGCAGGAATTGGAGAAGATACAAAGAAGGACAGCGAGGTGGGAGAAGGATAAATGGAGAAGGTGCAGGGAAGATGAAAAGTTGGCGTTTGGAAAGATTTTGTCACCGTGCTGCAGGTGGGTTAGTGAGGGTTAGCCACATTAAGTAATGTTTTTTGACAATTATTAGTACTTGTTTACGGATTACGGTACAACTTAAGTGTAACATCAAACTGAAGTTCACTGTGTATGTTTACTATTTTACCTGTGCTAGGTTAAATCAATTAAATCTTAAGACTATAACCATATAACTTAATATTACTGCTGCACTTGCTTTTGAAAATAACCATGTATCATAAAAAAAAGGGAAAAAAAAGAAAAAAAAAATAATTTTCTTCTTTGAATTTGTTATGCTGCCTGAGAAATTTTAATCTACTGGCAGAAATATTGCAGTCTTCAAGCAAGGCTGTTTTGCCATCAGTACACTGCCATGAAAATCCCAAACCCGTCAATAAGAGGCATATTGTTGCCCTGTTTCCAGAGAAACCAGTCTGTCCACGTTCTATAATTGTTGAGTGAATGCTGTTCAGTGTTAGATGTTCTGTTTTGTAAGAAGTAATTCAATAAGAAACATCATTTGCTTAGTTTTTAATTTCTAGCAAATTTTTTATACAAACCTCAATTTTGACCATTCATAACTAGATACATTAAGGACCAAAAAAATGTAAAACCAGTTCCAATACTAAAATGCCAATTCTTGAAAATGTTGGGGCACAAAATACATCAATATTTGCTTCTTCTTTAGCATGTACTGTCTCCACACTCCAAAGTTAGCAATTACCACACTGCTTCATATGCTAAAGGATAAAATCACTGTTATTATAGGACCTATGTATTTTTTTTAAATGTTCCCATACATCGTTGGTATACTCTGAACTTAACAAATGTACGAAATTGGTGAATATATAATTTTGAATTTACAGGTAATTAACAGTTCAAAATGCATACACACTTCTCGGTTTTATGAGTTAGGAAACTACAGTTAAGGCGATTTTCTATATTTCTATGAACATATTCAAAGGGCTGTTTTGTTAGATGAGAAAGTTAGGCGTACAATTGAGTCTGCAAGTAATTTTGCGTAAATGCATATAATATCAAAACACATGTTACTAATTAAATTGCAATTTTAATATGGTATAACTAATCATGATGTTTATTTGGCAATTTGAACTAAATTTATTGTAAGAGATAATATATATTTTTTAATGCTGTAATTATAACACATGTAAAAGCATTCCTAAAATTGTCTTTTTCAGTAATTTAAAAATAAGCAGAGAAGGTTTCTGAAGCATGGCAACACTAAACATTACAGCCATGCTAATGTTTCTGTTCTGACCTCTACATGTGTCAAAATATGCTGTAACATGCTGAACAGTCTCGGGTAAACTTGAAATTTTTTTGAACACACATGACGCTATTTGATTGGAGCCTCTGCCTCCAATTATTTCATGCCACATGAAGCACTCGGTAACCTCATCTGAAGAGCAGTCACGTACAGTGCGATTGTAAGTGGAGAGCATTCTTTTGTAGTAAGCAATATTAGTCGAAATATACGGGGTAGGAAGAACTTGCTGCAAGTCAAAATCAACCACTTTTTCATATGGATTTTCTTTAGCAGAAAGCTTCTCTCGTTTTTTACTCTCATATGCTTCCTCAGCTTCTGCAACATGGAAATCATGTTGTTGGGAAATATTCGCAGTCTCTTGTTTGCTAGGAGAATTCCTCTTTCGTGCTTTATATTCATCATATCTTTTACAAGTGTCAATGTGAGGTTCCTTGAACTTGTATCCAGTTGAATTAAACACATCTCTGAATACACCTTAACCAGCACACTTATTTTTACCTTCTACTTCTTTCAATTTCTTATATTCTTCATGCATGGTTTTTATTTTAAAGTGACTGGGTAAATATATTTCATTCGGTGAACCCCTGCTCTCATGTGTTGGGTACTTGTCAATAAAATATCTGATTTGAATACGCTCATCAAGTAATTTGTTTTTAGGAGTTTGACGTCCTCTTGCATCAGGTTCAATAAATCCCGTTTTAGAAGCACGTAATTTCTGTACAATAATATATACTTTGCCTCTAGATATCCCATGTGCATGCATGAATATTTTCTTGCATACTTTTGTTCTCGTTGTTTCTACATACAGACTGTAGTGTACTGTAATCTGCCTATCGTGATTAATTCCTCCAATCTTTCCTCTTTCTTTTTTTATTCATCACTCTTGTCACAAATAGACATCCTGCTGCACAAGATTTCATCTTTAACTTCGTTTGGCTTCTTAGTAAATTCAGCAAAGCATTTTTATTGATAATCTGGTTTGCACATTTCAAAACATTTCACCCTACAGCATTTACTTAGTGGGCTAAAGGTTTTGGCTGGAACCACATTACCTTGTATATTTATATAGGATAAGCCCTGCTATTTTTTATTCCTTTCTTCCTCTCATTTACTAACGCCTTTTCTTCTCTTTGCCTTTACTTCAGATGAAATGTTCGAACAATGATCAGTTCTAGATTCACAAGTTATAAAACTATCTTCAACAGCAGCAGACTTTTCAGGTTGCACGATAACATTATCACCTACCACTTCATCTTCTGGGTCATCAATATCCTCAGATTCATAGTCCATTAATGATGCTCTCCTTTATTTTCAGTGACTCTCATTTTATTTTTAGGACAGCTTTCTACATCTTCACCAGGTTGATATGTAGGGTCTCTGTCAGAATCATCTTCTACATAGTCTTCCAAGCTTCCTCGCAGACTGTCGTTTACTGATGTTGATTGTGATATCCTGCAATAAACATCTTCATTTCTACCAGAGCAGTTTTTTTACAGTATTCCTATTGTCAGAAATATCATACAACAATCGCATGTCAGCCCAATATTGTTTCAAAATGCCCAACTTTTTCAACTTGAAAATCAAGTGAGCAAAGTTCCATCGGGGTGAGTATTCCAATGGGCTTTACCAGGTTCTTAGATTTTCTGAGACTTCCATCTGTGTAGGAAATTTCATGAAGTCTATGTACTGCGAAGGATCGTCCAGGACTTTTAAAGGTCCGGGTAGGTATAGCATCATTTTCAGTTTCTTCTTGTTATCGAGTTCAGCTGCGTAAGGGAGGAAGGTGAGGTACACATCGTGGCAAAATTCGTGGAATTGCCGATCATATCCGCATCCGCATAGGCCATTCCTATGGCTCGGGCTGACATATATTTATCCACAGGTCCATGCTCTGGGAAGCAAAGCTGGGCGATCAGTTTTCCGACTTCTCGTTTTGGCATGCCGAAATTGCACTGAAATGACAAGGTTTGGACTCTCTGTCTCAATCACTGGCAACAATACACTTTCTCTATGTACACTGGCATTTGCTGAGCGGCTTTCCTCTATGGTTGCGATTTAATATGGCTTGCATACATTTAATGTTTGAGGATAATGCTTGCAACATGACTCTTTAATATTATGCAAGATTAAGAAAGCTCTACTGCTGAACAGTTTCTTACACTTACTACAAACAAACATTTTGGGTATTAATAAACCACAACATAAGCTTAATCTGTTATCAATATAAACACCATCACCTTATTTACTTTGTTTCTGCCAAATATATTCCTGCTGGCTGCTATATGCACATATCACCAAGGCACAGATGCACACTAACACTAATCAACAAAGAAGAACATCGGCTCTATTGAAAAAAGTGTTACCAATAGCAAACATCGCCTCTACTGAAAGAAGTGTTACCAGTAACAAAATAAAAATTTCCTTTGTAGTGAAAACCAAAGGTAAAACCTAACTACTAACATTACCTGCTGATAAAAGAAACATATTTAAAATGCATTTCAATATATCAGTTTCTGCCATCTTTATATGCACAATGATAGTACTAATAGTTCAGATGGCAAAGTTTAATATGTTAATATATCAACTTTTGGCAATTTTACATATCAATATTATGACATCATGAACTGCCATGCCTCATACTTTCTTAGCCAGTGAACTGAAACATATCAAGTTTTGCCACCTTGTAGATCTCAACAATACAAACATAACCGTATTTAAAACTCATTTTTGTTTTTAAAAATTGGACGTATCAGCTTCTGCTATCTTTCTACAGATTTTTTCTTGCTGTTCTGTTGTCTTGGCAAGATATTCCTGCAACACTTCTGAATTTTCTTTGATTGCAGCAGTGTGTTGCAATTGGGCAGCTAGGAAATCTTCGAGGGCAGCTGAAATTCTATTTGTACTCGCTGTCAGCCTTTCAATTTGTTCCTGACACAGATCAACAAGTCAATGAGTAACAACTCACATGTTAAACATTATCTTAGACTAAAAACATAAATAACATGTACATTATTAAATACTGCATATGTTTGTGACCTTACAGTGGGTAATGTAACATTTTGC
Source organism: Medauroidea extradentata (assembly GCA_003012365.1). Classification (NCBI taxonomy): domain Eukaryota; kingdom Metazoa; phylum Arthropoda; class Insecta; order Phasmatodea; family Phasmatidae; genus Medauroidea; species Medauroidea extradentata. The sequence continues at coordinate 20,962 of PNEQ01073279.1, read as the reverse complement.
CAATTGCTTTTGTGAGCCCCGGAATAGGTATTATGTAGGTGAAAAATCAATGAGCGTATTAACAGAAACACAAAATTGGGTTTTACAGTTTGATAACATGTTGTTAAGAAACTCATACATGCAATGGAATTATTTGTCATCCCAGGAGCACAAATTAAAAATGTTAAGTTTTGAATTTTTTGCTGCCAGTTGTTTCCTACGAAATGAGATGTACATTGCCAACAGGCAACGTCAAAACAAAGTAGCTTCACAAAGCAATTTCCTTTTATTTCGCCTCCAAGCCAGTGTGTCACCCTCAGCAATAGATTCTGTAGGTCACAATTTTGTATCGGTTTAACCTATTGTCATATTATACAAGTGCAGCCAGAAGATTTTCATTAACGCAAAAAAAGGCAAGAAACTTTTGTTTTGGTGTTGTCATACTATTTAAATTAATTGTCATCTGTTTGGTAACAGTGGTTATGACTGGTTTGAGTATTAGCCAATGGTGCAGCCGAAAATGACTGAGAATTACGTAATTGTTTGCATAGTATTTTAAATATTGTGATAAAAATTTTTAATAGTACCGAAAATATTAAAACCCCTATTATCATACATCATCTGTGTGTCACTGCACAGCAATCAGCAGAAATGCTGCTTAAAAAGCAAGGTTGTTCTGAAATTCTGATGACTGTGTATATCCTACTGGTATATGTATTTCTTGTTGCTTTGTTCATAACGTAGGCAACACATTCTCGGAGCCAACACATCCTCTTATTTTGTTAACAAAATGTTCAAGACTACTGCAACAAATGAAATTTTTTTAAATGCTTCCAGTAATAAATATTTGTGGTGGCAATATATGAAATACAAAAATCTAACATATTGTCATGTGTGCTAATTAGCAGTGGTAATACAAACATTATAAATTTTAAGGCTGCTGCTGTATTGTGTTTCACAAACAAGTAGGTCTGTAGGGACATTACAGTTATTCTTAGCACTAGACAATCATTCTGTAAAATAGCTGTTTGTGGGATAGCAGTTTACTGGGATATCATCTTCTAAGCAATGTATGCAAAAATACACGTAGAAGGTTTTACAATATTTGTTGGTGCTCACAAATGACGAAGCATTTAACACATAAGCTTGATTTAATGCTTACACCGCACCAAGTAGAAGTATCACACAGAATCACATTTATAATTAACAGTCAAAAACTATTTTCTTATCCCCGAAATTCCTGTGTTACGGGATGTGTTAGCCTGTAAAAATGCATTATAAATCTGGAATAATTAATATGTACGTTCACAAAATAAACAGTTTTATAACTAATTGATAAAAATTACATCAATTGGAACAGTAAGTTGAGCGAGGTCCTCAGTGAAGTACTGTGCAACCAATGGGAAAAGTGCCACTGTTTTGGGTAGATCACTACCTAATCTCATACAGGCTTCACATGCCTCTTCTATTAAGTTTCGTAGAACTTATGTGTTCCATTTTTCTTGGTTTAGAACTTTAACTTGAAAAATGAGAACAGTTTCTGCAATCAAGGAGACATTACTTTGCCACATGTCTTGAACATTTTTGCCTAGCAATTTGTTTGCATGCGTAAGGAGAGGCCTTTGATCAAGGACCTGACCTGCAGTGCCTTTCACGTACTGATATCTACCCAATTTGCAAGTAGTACCACTTATCCATAACGGCTAAATTAGTTCTTACATCTCACCCACTCTCTTTGAGCTGAAGAAGCTGCTGCTGCTTTTTTTCCTGATCACCAACTCAATCCCCAATAGGTAACATTGGCTCATAGGCAACACAGCCGTATTCATCACTTCTGTCATGATTTGGGTTGGAATTTAATCCGCTTCTACCTCATACTCATCACTCCTACTGCCTCTTGATTTCTTCCCTTTAAGTTGGTCTAGCTTAATGTACCATAAATGCTCGTATATTGCAGTCCTCAGTGTGTCCACCCCATCCGAAAGAATATACCCATCAATTGTAACAACCCTGGCTATCCACTCAGCTGTACTTCGCCGATAATCTGCCAGCTCATTCGTCATGTACTTTCCATTAAAAGTAACATTTTGTCTTTTAAGCAGATAGACTCTGCAATTTCCTGGCTCCATTCATTGAGCATAGCTTTTGGAATGATATTCCAAGGAAGTGGAACTGACTGTCCTATATTATTATGATCCAGGTCTAGCCTGCTGCAGAATGGTTGATCTGAAATTGAAATAACATATAATGAATAATTATTATTCAACTTTATAATATTCTGTATTTTACACATTTTATATGAAAAAAAATATTAACATGCTTTACAGTTTTTCGTATTTCATATAAGTAATCACCTCTGAATAAAGTACAAAAAAAATTTATATGGCAAACTAACACAAATGAAGAGGCGGATTCCGAAGTACACAAAGTCAGAATACACAACTTTTGGGAAAACACATAAAACGTGCTCCAAAGAAACCAGTTGGTGTTCTTGTTAAAAATGTGCATATTTAGTGTATTCTATGAACTAAAACTAATTTCAGTTACTTTATAATGCATTTTGTTTATATAAGAAATTATTATAAGTGTTTTGTATTGCAAACTAACCGAAGTCATGACTTAGTGGTGTTTGGAAAATTACTATTGTTTGTTAGTAACATTGAAGAAAAAACCCATTTTATTTAAATTTGGATAATTTTTTAGTGGGTTAAAAACCAAATAGTCTAACAAAATTAAACCAACACGACGAACATTTATTTACAAGAATAAGCTCAAACTAGCAAAACGGAAAAAAATTACACAAAATATTTTTATATAAATATTGCACCAAAGGCATAGGCAAGCAGTCATTATGGCACATATGAAACATTGTTATAATAAGTATATGCATCAAACATGGAAATTATTGAAATCTGAAAACAACAAACAATATGTTAACTATCTATTGAACATTGATTATAGAAATGGTTCTTGTTCATCGAAACAAACAGATATATTGTCAGTAGTGTCCTGTGGATGCTGCAAAACATTATCATAAAACTTCCTCGCTTCGGGGTCTGTAATATATTTGAGCAGCTTCAAAACATAATTTTTCTTCTCTATGCTGATGCGGTTAACTTGGGGCTGACGTGCAATATTTCTGTAACTTGCATTGGAGATGTCCATTTTCTTTGAGATGTTGTAGTATGACTCTAGGCCTGTGTACGTATTTTTAGCACCAACAGAATGTTTGTTTCCTTATACTATAACTCTCTGCTCTTGAAGCTTGAAAGGGATTTTAGATTTCAAATCTCTCTTACAACATGATTTGTAGTCTTTTACACTCCAGTCACAACCGAGCAATTTAACTGTTCCATGCTGTCGGTAAATGTTATGGTACTCTTCAGGGCTTTGTATAACGTCCTTCTTCCGAAAAACCCTTTTCCATTCTACCAAAAACTCGGTCTGGGGGCATAAAGCTGTGACCTCTCACAGGAAAATAATGTTCCATCTTAGAAAACTGATTGCTGTTTCTGACAAAGTGTAACAACATTCCGACAATGGTGTAGTTCTTGTTTTGGCTGGAGCATGCATCAGAGAATAGTCTTAGGGTGTGAGGCTTATTTGGTTCATTTTCATATCTTGATTCTAAAGTGGACAGGAAATCTACGAGTGCAGAGGTAACTTCGTTCGAACCTCTAGGGGATTGATCTTCTGTCGAAGTGTAAATATGGACATTTTCTTTACATTGATCACCTCCATGTTTGACAAATGTCAAGTTGTATATCCATATTTGTCTTAAATAATACACTTCACTTACTGCAAGTTTAGGGAGTGGCTGATTTTGTTGCATGTCAAACGAAATGCACAGGATACCTTCTTCATTCTTCGTTATTTCGTATAACTTTTTGGCACGAAGTTTATGTAACGTATATTGTGGCGTCAGTTCCAGCTTCTTAGGAATGTCTGTCGCACTACTGATAGAAATCTTTGCATCTTCACAAAAAGAACAAATGTCACTTCGTGACTTTCCAAAAGATAAGTTGAATTTTAGCTGGAACAGTTTAAAGAACTTGGAGAAGGAACACACACCTTGCCCAGAATCATTATTCTTCCTTTTCCAAATACGCCATAGCTTCTTTACATTTAGTTCAGGAGGAAGGTAACCTCTTGCACTTTTGCTGCGCCCCTAATGACTCTCGCGACACTTTAATTTGGAAATTAAAGTTATTATGGAATCTGAGATTTTTATGTCACTTTCGGTTTTTCTTGAACCACCTCTATGTTCGGGTCTACTTTCACCATGTGCTCTGAAATATTTACATAAAGCATTAAGTCTAGAGCGGCCAACCTGAGTAAGCGAAAAGAATGACCTTGCACAAACACGAACAATGTGGCCATTCGCTTTGCGAACAAAATACAGCACAGTACTCCGTGATCTTGGATTCTCATTTCTTCGCCTTCGTGTTTTTAGTTCACTTGGGATCATGTATTTCATTAAAAAATTGTCCTGTTCAGACTTGGTTTTGAATGCATGTATTTTGTCAAAGAATTCAGTAACGTCAACTCCTGTCAACTCCTTTGCACGACATACATTACTCTGGTTGTGAGAACAGTCTATCTTAGGCCTACTTTTTGCTGATGAACTGTTTCTTGCAAATTTACGGAGATTTTTATCCACAAATATTCGTTTCTTGTTCGTTTACGTCCTCTGCTGGTCTCTTGAACACACTGACTGTACTCACCACAAAAATCTGGTACATTATTCATTTTGAAATGACAAAACTATCAGTAGCAAACTAGTATGTTTACATGCTTCTAACAATAACAAAATATATACAATAAAGCCATAGAGCAACGAATAATATATTCAGAACTACCAACGAAAAAACACTCAACAGTAGCTGCAAACAATGGATTCCAAACGATGCTTTCCTAGTCACATATAATATTGCTACTGCGCTTGTGCAATGACTTAGTGTATTTTGGAAAATATAAATGTTGTGGTTAGTTTCGTTTGGAAAACATCACTGAATTTATAGCTTTGTTGTTAAGAACATAGTGCGGTTTGGAGTACACAATCCTGTTTCAAGTATAGGGTAATAGTTTATCTTTTTAACAATGCAGATAACCAAATATCATAAAAAATTACTTAGTGTGGTTTGGAATCCACCTCTTCAAATGTGCTCACATACAGACACCTCTTATGTACACTTTTTACGTGACTAGCAAAATTTCTTGTTAACTGCAGGAAAGTTTAATAAGAAGGATGGCTATATAACATAAAACCAAGATTTGTATCAAAGAAAAACTGTGTAAATTGTATAAACGTGTAAAATCAGGGGGTATAAATAAGGAGTTTCACTGTACGACTCCCGAAAAATTAGAATTCGGAAGCATTTTCACTGAATGAACTATACAGTAGTTCCACCATCAAATAGTCCAGTTTTCCCTGATCGTGTACAAATAAATTGCTTCTTTATCTGTTTTTGCAAAATTGACATGTAACATTTTATCATTAAAATTTTTCAAATCTAACCTTTGCTAACATTCCTAGTAATACATACACAAAAAATTACATCAGTCAGATACATACTATTTTCCAGGTGAAAGCTTAAGCTTTGCGATAGCTGCAGCATTCAACTTTTTTATTGTATATTTCATTACAAGAACCATTTTCCTCTGCTGGGGTCCCATTACCTTTAAAAGGGGCATTTCAGTCTAAAACAGCAACCAGCACAATTATATTTTTGTCAATTTTATTCTAATATTGTACAAAGACTTAATAAACCTACAATAAAACCATTTACACACACCATAATTAAAAGGAAACACCTATGGCAAACATGTAAGGACGACAATTTTTCTCTAATACAATGAATCTTTGTTTGTACACAGTTCTTGTTATTACAAGGTGATTTTATTTCCCTTTGGAATGAGGTGACAAATTAATGTCCTTTCGTCTGATAAAATTTTGTTTCAATTTTCCTTTAAATCCATGCATGCCATGTGAGGTTACATTGACTTCACAGTTCTAGCCATATTCTCGTTCCATCTATCGAATGTCGTGAATTTCTTCAAAAAATTTCGTTTCGAACTTGGTTAAACTATGTCATGTAAGATGAGTACATAATTCAAGAATATTTATATTTATTATTTGTTTTACTTAAGTTTAAACTGTGCGATAAGTTGCCAATTGATTGTTATGTTTACTTAATCAAATTTATTGAATGCCTATCAAGTGAATATTATCAATAAATTGAAATTGAATACAGTAATTGCAGTAGTTGCATGTTTTGTGTCGCATTGAAAAATTTCGGTTTCCCATCCACCAATCCCCTTAATAATAAATAAATATAAATAAATAAATAAATAAATATATATATATTTGTCCTAAGGCGTATGTGACTAAATAAAGACCCACTCTTAGTATTATATATGGAAAAAATATAACTAAACTCATTAAGTTTATTGTTCTTAATTGTTAGAGTTCATATTATTTAAATGAATATTTTATCGCATTTATTTAATGTAATTTGGTGTATACATTCATTAAAACGTATTATAGCTGTGCATAATTATTAATTTTCCTAAGTAATATTACCATTATACCATAGACCCTGTTTAAAACGTCATTTTAGTGCATAATAGCCAACATTCAACATACTGTTGCGAGTCGCGACTGTGTCTGGCTGGGCGGTGTAGTACGATACAGTGGTGGAGGAGCTAGGACACCCCCCTTCCCACCCTCTCCTTGGCGCCGTGGCTGTATGGCAGAGCAGCGAAATACAATACAGTGGCGGCAGCGCTAAAAGACCTCCTTGTGTGCTGCATGGATTGTATTACACCACGATAACAACCTGCACGCCGCGGTTATCGGAGAGCAGTGTAAGCTTATATAGCAGCGGCAATAACAAAGAGATTCGGCGTACATTGTGCCACCCATGTGCGGTGGTGACCACCTGCACCCAATATCGGGTAACAGAAGGAGGTATCGTAATCTGGAGTGTTCCTGTTCATTCTTTATCTCTCGGGGTGGTGCTTGACTTTGAAGCAACGCCTTTCCAGGAGGTTGGAGATCAGAGACTTGCCGAGAGAATTCGAGATGTTGGAGTGGGTATATATGGGGGAGCTACGGCAGTGGCGAGTGAGTTTTGTGGCTGGTAGGTGCCTGGTGCGAGTTCAAATGATAGTGACGATAAGTATTGGGTTGCGACGAGTGGTCGAGGGTGTCTGGCGAGTTGGACTTCAGCAAGTAGTAGGAAGAAGGTGTTTCCAGGCCACAAAAGATTCATCGGTATTCTTTCATTGGGTTCACCGTTGTGAGTGACTAGTAAGACTTTCCATATACAGAGAACTTATGTAGATGTATTTTATAACCTGTATATAGATAGTAATTATTTATTTTGGTTGATGTTTATTGTGATAAGTCATTATAGACATAGGTTGTTTTGTATAGATATTATTAGCTTTATTTATTGTCTTTCTTTTATCAAAGACCTCCATCCCCAAAAATACCTAGCCCCATCTTGTAACAATACTATACTAGACAGGCTTTATGTACACAATACACTACAAAGTAAACACCAAAGAGAACATGAAAGCTTGTGACATGACATGCAGTATGAAAAGTGTTTGAATTACTAATTTAAACTAAGAACCAACCACAATACTTAAGTATCAGTCTCATACCTAGTAATTACCAAACTTCTTGGATTAACTTTAACCTTAATCATTTTCATTTACAGCTAAATTTTTTATTACCTACAACTTGAATTATGTTGGAAACAATTTATATGATTGATAGAAATGATCTATTTCCTCAGCTTTCGTGAGAATTACTGCTATATTAAATATTAGTTAATTATTCCAAGTATAGTTGAAACTTAAACTTTTTTAAGTTTTTTTGTATCGAAAGAAATGGTTTACATAAAAAATAGACAACCTGAAAATTTTTAAAAATTATGTTTTATCTGAAGCTGTAAACATAGGCCTATTTATATACATCTTGGTTGACCCAATTGGAAAACTACGAATACTGTATGCACGGTCCGTGAGTCCCGAGGGAAACAATCTGCTGAATTTTCATTTGTTCCTGGTGTGCCTGGAGGCCAACCACAGCTACCAGATCTGCTAGAACACTGCACTATGAGTTTCTATATTCCTGAAAATTAGGTAAGTCTAGAAAACTTAAGTAATGATTCGCCTTGTTTACAGACGGAAATTTTCTTTGGAGCTATGCAACAATCTTTGCCCACGGTTTCCTTGAATACACGAACTTAATCTATGAACTGAGCTTAAACAATTTATAATTTAATTTAAAGCGGTGAAAAATTTTTTTTCTAGCTATCGTAAAGCACACCTTCGTGGACAAAATTAGTTGCTATTCGTGCTGGTCAGTTTCAATTTCTCTCAACTATATAACTGGCATCTGTTATTATTTTCATTTTTAGCTGTAATTATCTGGCAAAGGCAGGATTACAGCATTTCTAATTTGAGAAGCTTTGAGCAGATGTCCTATTCTAAATAAAATATCAGTCTTTTATTTGAAGTCTTCGTTTATTTAGTATATATTGAAGTAGGTAGTGCATATAGCAGGAGTATTAGCTATCAGTCTTAATGTTGCAAGTGTTCTTGAGATTGCAGTGTTTCTGAATTTGTAAGAGGTTATTTCAGTGACAGAAAATTTCATTCCTGTTCTCTGTTAAGTGTTGGACCAATCACCATTTTACTTTGTCTGTACACTGAACAGTTTATTTCAGTACCTTGCGGTGTGTATAATCATCATTATTCTACAACATTATAATACTACACTACTCTGCAAAATTTCCGCAATCGTAAATGGTCTCTTACATTACTTAATAATAAATATAACCTCAATCACACAAATGTTGCCGCAAAAATCCTGTAAACAAACCAAAATTAAATACAACGCGTTACTAACTGCCATATATATATATATATATATATATATATATATATATATATATATATATATATATAAACTTCACAAGAAGATAACAGAATATTTCTGGCACCAATGTGTAGGCCACGACTTGAATAGGAAGTTAAGTCATTTCGAAAATATGTCTGATCAGAAACCTAACTCTGAGGGCTATTTTTTACGCAGTTCCAATGGGACAGAGCAGGACGAAGTACCTACCTCATACAGTCTAGTTCAAATAAGGGAAACAGACACCATGGAAGGTAGTGTAGCACCGCTACCAGTGGCAACCCTACAATGCAGTGGAGGGCAGAAGCCAATCCTAGTAATTCAGTTAGGGAACATCCTACTTCCCCACCTAGCACTCTTGAGAATCCTCTCACCACGTTTGTTCCTTCAGAATTTGTTGAAGAACCAGTACCTACTTTGTTTGTAGATAGATTTGCAGAGATAATGGCACAACTTTCTCAGCAACTGAAGGAGGATATGGCAGAATTGGATAAGGAGATAGCCTATACAAATACTTAAATTGAGATGATAAGGAGGACATATTTGGTAACATCAGTGAGCTAAGAACTGACCTCACACAGCAAATACACGAGGTTAGCAAACAGGGTGAAACTCTAAGTCTACAGACGAAAGCTCAGATCAGTCAATTAAAGGAAGATACTGAAGCTACCCTGGCAGCACACACTCATCAAATCGAAGACGTTACTCAGACATTAGAAGCTACAAGGAATGAGGTTTTCATACACATCACTAACCTGGATACACGACTTAACCAAATTGAATCTCGACCTACAGTATTGATGGATGTGTCTAAAAAAAGTCATGTACTAGGGTAATGTACAGTTGGAGTCCCTAAGTAGACACGTAGATAGTTGTTTGACCCTGTCGGCTAAGAACAGTGAAGCTAAAATTAGCCAACTGGAAGGTAAAATTATTACTGCAGTTGATGAGTTAAAGGAATTAAGAACTCTCACTGAAGAGACTTCACAGAGGGCCCACCAGTCTGATGGTAGTAGTGGATCCTTACCATCATGGTCCCTTCAGCTATTCCGACTTTACCGAACACATCTATTTTGATGCATCACCCAGCTCGTCTTTGGTCTGAGGAGCTACCAAAATACATTTATAATCACGAGGAGAACCCGGTTTCATACCTACAGAAATTAGAGTAATACGCAAAATTATTTAATTTGTCAGACTCAGATATAGTGAGGTGCTTACGAGTGAACCTATCAGGTCGAGCATTTTACTGGTGGGGAATAACTAAACACAGAATTAACAGCTTCCAGATTTAAAAAAAACTATTGTTATAAGAATTCTGGAACTCGAGAATACAGAGCCAAATTAGAAGTCAGATAGCGTCAGAAACTTTTGACCCTAGAAACGGCAAAACAATAGAGGAACATTTCAACGAAATGTCTGAGAAATCTAGGCATTTTACTGTAGCAATGTCTAACGAGGAGTTTGTAGACATGATCATCTCACAGTTACCACTAACCTATCAGAGACAATTCACTGGCAGCATGTTCCAAGATTTAACTGAATTTATATATCATTTGATTAGAGCTGATAAACTGGAGAGGCAGTACAGGCGCAACCCACCCAGAGAACAAGACATGAACAGACCTCTCCCTCAGCCTCCCTTGTACACACCACGCAATAACAGGCAAAACAACACCCTAGGGCATACACAAAGGAATGGTAATTCACCTAGGAACCCTAATGTACATTCACTACAGGTGCAACCACAGTACAGCTATGGTAATGGTGGTAGAAACAACCGAAGCAATTGGCACAGGAGAAAGAGAAGCTTTTCCGAGCCACAGTCAGCTCAAGGTCAGTACAACCCAGGTTACTGGAGGGGCAGAAAGTGGAATGCCAGTGATAACACAAGAAGTAGCCTGCAAACTCAGTATCAAGGTCAGGAAGGTGTACTAGTTAGGGACGAAAATAGCACTAGTTATCACAAGTCAGGAGCCAAGGACAGCCTGAAGTACAGCATTTCCCACCCCAGAACCTAGGTCTACCACCGCCTACATCTGTAGCCAGCACAGTATTTACACCGAGCTGCCCACCTGTTTCAGAGGGGTACTTAAGAAGACAAGAACCTTTAAACCACCTAGCGCAAACTTACAATGCATAATTTGGAAGCTATCAATGGGTACTTACTCAGGTAGTGATAGCCAGAACCAACCTAAGTACAGGATTTACCGAGGTTCTGACCAGTGAAATGTCTGACTCTGTGTTTTTGAGGCTACTCCCGAAACTGATGAAGATACCAATGTTAGGAGAGGGTGATAAGACCATTACTAAAGAAGTTTTACTGGCTATAGTGAAAATAAGACTTTATAATTAAGCAGAGTTTAGAAAGAGGGAACAGAAGCTATCAATGTTAAATTAATTGAAAGTAGGTGATTTGGTTTTGTAGAAGACCAGTCATGTGAGCTCTTATTGGGACCATATCACTAAAAAGCTGTGCCTTATCTATGGTGGCCCATATATCAAGGAGAACTGCTACGAACTGAGCGAAAAGGATGGTAGAACCGTGGGAAGGTTCAACATTACGAAGTTAAAGCCTTATATAAGTCCACAGTATGTAGTATGACCAGTTTGTCTTTTTGTGTCCTCAGAGTGTGAGAGAGCGAAAAAGGGGGGGGGGGTTCCGAGAGCAGTTTAGCGGGACGAGGTTACTTGGTTAATATCTTGGAAGAACACGTTAGTTGATTTATTGAGTGTCGGCTGCTTATATTGGTTGAGCTTGGGACCTGTGTTGTAGGGTTTTAATGCAATGATGCATTTGTCTGAGCTATGTGCCAAATTATGAATATTATGTGTTGAGCAGATGAATTTAAGAGGGTTATGTTTATGTAATTTTTCCTGCTCGAGACTATGTCATCATCTCTGCGATTACACTCAATCAGCAATGTGTTTAGCAGACCAGACCACAAATTCCGTCAACCTGCTGCAAGGAAGTGAGTTATACTAGTAGATATCTCTCGGCACCAGATGCAGCGACACATTTATATTGTGGGTTATCACATTAGTGAGGGCTGTTGCGTTGTGAATATCCCCGAGCTACCATATTTTTGAACGCAGTTCAAGGGGCCGGCTCATTCGTCAAAAATCGTCACTCTTGCATTTGGGTTTTATGTTGTTAAAATATGGCAAAGGGCATCGAAGCAATGCTCCTCACCACTCCGCTGGCCTGTATATAATCCCATACCATTGCGAGAGGCATTCAGTCGTGGAGAGAGAGTCAGACGGGGAGGATGTATTGTCCTCTTCTTTTCCCCCTGATAACCAGACACACGAGTGGCGTGGCGCCTTCCTTTTCCCCTCCCTTCCGAGAGCCGACGAGCAGGCTGCCTGCAAGGCGATGTTGCCACGCCGCAGCGGAGTCATCACCCGCCCTCAACAGCTGGCCAAGTCGCTCGTCCGGGCTCTCAGGATCGGCCTCCACGTGGGTAACCCAACACTGCACGCGCTTCCCTTCACAGTTTTCCCATGCGGTCCGTCTGCCACTGTAAGATGTAACTGTGCACTTTCAAACATAAAATGCCAATACACTCAGTCACCAAATTTGTAAGACAATTAATTTCGGGCACTATGTAAATAATTTTTTTTCTGATAATCAATATTATATTTTTCGTCATGTAACTGTATCCACAGATTGGAAATTTCACGTTACAATCTGTCTTGCGTAGTTAAGTGTAAAAATGGATAATATAACTTTTTTCAATAAAAGTAATTTCAGTTCGTGAGTATTCTAGTGTGAGACCCACAAATCCGGACCGGTTACAATTTCCTAATGTTACCAAGAACACAAAAGACAAATTAGGTACGAACATAACTCTCCGCTTTCTTCTTCTAAGTATTCTTGTTCAAATTTTTCCTAGTTTAAAAGTAGGGTTTACCTATACGCCTATTTATTTTTGCACCAGTTTACAACCGTACGAGTGTAAATTTTATCGCTTATTTCCGAACATTAGAAACATTCGAATGGCCAATTCACTCCTGCGGAACCTACGACATTCGATTTTATACAGCTGTATGGTACACACAAGTGAGTCAGGCATCGGAATTAATGTAATATTACAAAAATGATTTTAGAAAGTAGATATAAACTTTTAAACAGCTTTAAAAAAACTCACTTGTAAAGGCAGACATTATAACCACAAAGAAAATGCTATATTTGAACAATAACATATTTTCCTTTCATTATGGCATTGCTCCATAACCCTCCCCTCATGTAATACCTCACCGGCGCTAAAGAACTAGCTGTTTAGTGCAGATTAAAATCTCTTCTCTCCGGCAACAAAACACATTTAAAATTTTAAAAAATTAGATCAACACAGTGATCTGAATACCAAATGGTTTGGTTTTAATTTTTTATTTCAATGATTACTATGACATGAAAATACACAAAAAAACTTGCGAAGAGAAATAATATAAAGGTCACAAATAACAACTTTTTTTCTTTTTCGAAAGCTTAACACATACTCACCCCAAGGAGCGTATTTTCCAGTGGGAAATATAACCAAACAAAGTCATGCCCTTTAAGATCACCTTTAAAATGCAAGACTTCTTTAAATCTCTTACACTATAATGATGTGACTAAGAAATCTTAACCATAAATCAATTACAATAACAAATACACGATGTACAATTTTTTTTAACACTCAACATTAACATGGTTACCTCACAGTTACACATTACATTAGGATATGAACATTTTAAATGCTCTGTAAACATTAATTTGCCTATTTTTACATCAACGGCAAGTACTAATGTTAAAATATTTAGAGACTGTAATTAATGATCAACATTCACTATTATCAAAATCATGGATATATTTTCTATTTAATAAGTTTGTTTTCTGACTAGAGGGGGTATGTTTTTATATTACAAATTTACAATGTAGCAACAACCATGTCGCTGAGACAAATCAGCAAACTTAATACACATCTGTATCCCATTTAAACAACTCCTTAAAAGTATAATTTTAACTGAGCATTATTTCGACAAAAGTTCTCTATGCATAAAATGTTCAACAAGATTGCTTAGAATATTCTGTGAAGCATACTTCCAGTTTTTTCTCTACGGTAGTTGTGAACAAAGCAAACTCACGCGCGGACACGGGAACCTATTAGAAACACTTGAGTCCTGTTCTACAGTTACACACAAGTGCATGCGTACCACGATAATGGAAACGTAGGACAGTGAGATTATTATGTAGTGAGATGCAAGCGGGCACTGATCCGAAAATGGAAGAGAGATGAGCAATTCCGAACTCTTTAGGTATGAGTTCTTCCGTTCATCTAAGAACAATACAGTATTTGCTCCCTTCTTATATAATATAAATGTTTTTTTACGTTTTGTTTTTGACTATAGTATCCGGTTTTTCATGTCCGCCTGTATTGCTTTGCAGCTCAGAGGTATTCATGCTATGTACTACTATACAGTACACAGAAGGAGTGTTTTGAAATTATTCGATATATACAACATACTTTCTAAAAATATAAAGTAAAATTTTTTTTTACATAGGAATATATTGTGGCTTAGATTAAACAAACAAATAAAACAAATAGTTTCTGTGTTCTAAAAACGAAAGTCGTTATGTATAATTGCGTGCAAGGTGCAGTAATTACAGTTCTTAATTATTATTCTATTTGAAAAGAAAAACGTACCTGTGGTATGACATTCGCCGTGATCATTTTTCAAGAATTGGTTGTAAATAAGCAACTTCACCATAGAGATACACTCGGATTTCTCGATAGAGCACATTTTACTACCATAGGCGAACAGTGAAAATATGTTTCAGAACAACTTTGACATGACATCGGATGTGGATGTTTCTGACAGCGATTGAGGTCCTCTAGCTCCCTGCTTCGGCTTGACATTTATTCCTGGGATACTTTGTATGTTGGCTTTTATTATGAAGGTATGTTATATCTGATGATGTATATTTTTGAACAAAATAAAGTTTCAACATACAATTTCAGCAATTAAAATTGGCATGTTACACAAATTTAATAGACATATTTAGGCAGAATATTAAAGGAGCTCTTATGACTAGTTATACTCATCAAGCTGAAACGGTCGTCACGCACTACCTTAACATAAACAAAACATAAAATGAAGCTATTACATTAGCCGAGGTATGTTAAAAATAGCATGTACACGTACTTGATTACAATTACATTCCGTGACATCAGCATTTTTTCTCTTATTGGCCTAAGTTTAGTTGTGTTTCCGTGAAATACATCAATTTAGAACGAACTGATGGAGTGCCGTACGTGGTCGCGTTGCGTTTCTGTGATACTTTTCAGTTGGCTTACACTTTCATGTCACTGTAGAACGAGGAAAAAAAAATGCATTTTAGAACATAACTTGAGACCAATTATCTAAACCTTACAGTTCACAGTTTTGTTTTCAAATAAGTCTATTTACTCCCTAATTAATGGCATATTTATTTTTCTTTTCTTGTTTTTTTTCGGGTTCCTCCTGCTGCTTTTGAACTTCTAAACTGTAGTCTGGCGCAAGTATTCTTAAAAAAAAAATGATTACTTTGCCAGGCATTGATTATTAATGAAATAAGCCACTGACTATGAATTCCAGCCCAATTACTCCAAAACTTTTAAATCAAAGACCCTGAAAAATCAACAAAACATTTCTTCTAAGGCTCATGTGTCTTTTGGTTTAGAGCTTAGTTTTTTTTATTCTTCGTAATGGTCTGCACATCTAAAATGTACTGTGGCTCCCTAATACACCTTCCTTTTGAAATGGTTGGTTCGGCTAATTCAGTTAGTAAACAGTTTTCATTAAATTTTCCCCTGGTGAAGTCTACTGAACAGTGTCCAATGGCAATCACTGAAGTAGTGTGCATGCATTTGGTTTCTATGTTGTCGTTCATTAAACCCACGAAAATTTCCAGTCACTAACTATTAATTAATTTTCTTCCACTGTTATTAATATATGCGACACAGCTAACTAAGCAATCGTGTTAGTGTACTAAACAGCAGATATCTGAGCGAAATTCATTTTTCAACAGCACAGAGTTTTATCATACTTAGCTAGAGGTAGTCTACGTCTGGAATAAGAATATAACTTCATAAGAAGAAACACTGAGTTGCTATATACGATATTTCACTTCATCCTTGAGACATAATTATAATCGTGTTAAAGTCCATATAGTAATATAAGATTTTAATAATATGAAACACCTTTCACAATATATATTTGAAAAATATCACAAATTGTACATTATTTAACATTAAATAGATGAAGGGGGAAAATGTAGTGCTCCAGGAAAGCTTGCTGGCCAACAAGTCATGTTTCCCACATGTGAAAAATCCAGGTCAAACCTACCAAGAATTGAACCCGAATCGTCAGCCACGGCGACCCCATTAAAAATATTTTTCAGTTTTTTTTTTGCAAAGAGTTGTGTGGAGGGTTAAGTATTACACGAACTGAACCAAGTTTGCTAACTGAAGAACTAGGATTTTTTAAAACTACTGTCAGTATGTTATATTCTTTTCAAAATAACTAAAATGGAGACGTTATGATTTGTATATGCGTATTTCTTTGTAAGCATAATTTTTGATACACCATCACAGCAGTCATATAGTTTCTCACTCTTTAGCCAGACCAATGAAGGAAGAAATTCTGCAGAAATATAACTAAACCCCCCCCCCCCCATGATCGGGAAAAATGATGACTTTAATGATAAACAAAATTTTTGTGTGTGAATTATTTTTCATAACTATTAATTTTCTTTATCATACAACAATGCATTGTATGTAACGTTTTATATGAAACATAACAGTTTGTGAACCAGTGGTAAGAGAAACAGAAGTTTAGCCAGCCAGGAGGGCGGACAAGATGTACACTAACAAAAAGGAAGGGGCTGTCACAACGAAACCCTCTCTAGTTACTAAAATCTCTTGGTGCGCCACTGCGTACTCAGGATGTGTTTAATACAATGGAATGCTTCGCGAAGAATTTATACAATAAGTTCGTAAAAAGTATAATTGGAAGTTATTATTTATTTTAAGGATTAGATTTTTTAAAATGAAACTTATAGTCATCGCGAAAGGTTGGTTACTTTCAATCCGCGTTTACTGTCGTCGAGAAATCCGAAAAAAAAAATAAATAAAAGAAAATTTGAAGTCCTAGTTTCGCACTAAAAAACTGATAAAACGTTCATAATCAATTCCTTGGTGTGATCACAGAATAACTAATGCTATCAGATGCGACAGAAGGAATCTTTATCATTGTTGCTATCGTACCAGGTCCTGGGGCGTATAGAAATGTATACAAAGACATGTGTCGTTTTATACACTGTTTTAAATAATGACTTCTGTTTTCAGATGTACTGCAATAAGTTTTTATTTAGAAACAGTAGCTGTGACAAGTCGAAGCTCAACACGACAGAATGACTAACTGTCAGAAGCAATAAGGAAGTTTTTTTTATTGTTGTACCAGCTCGTGGAACGTTCAAGTAAACATACACACGTAAAATTTTAAACATTGTTTTATTAAGTGGCTTGACCCGGCATATCTACTTAACATGGTTTAATTTAAACAATGCTGGTAAAAACAACAGTGCCTACGTGTCAATTACCTCACAATTAAAACAAAGGGGAATACTTAATTTCAGTATAAACAACCACGAGCCACCAGACTCGAAACCATGACAATTCAAAGAGAATACGGGTTCTATAAAAAAAATAACACTTTGTCGCTTCTGTTAGGTACTTTTTATATTTTGTGAGATCTTCATAAATTTACGGGAAACTGCCGTCCGGTTAAATCGATACAGGATTCTAACCTTTATCCTCCCGGATGTGAGTCTTCTTGTTACTTTACTTATTGTTTTCTGTGGCGTTGTTTTCTTCTTGGTGTATTCTGGGCTGTCTGGTGTTTTTGCTTGTGTCGTTTCTTGTGTCGTCTTCGGGTGTCTCTTCTTTGTTGCTGTTAGATCTTTTCGGTGGGTGAGGTAGGGAGCTCCTGTGATGGTTCTAAGGCCGGTGTAGTATGTGGTGTATATTGTGCGGAGGTTGGTGGGTGCGTTGGTGATCCAGATTGGGGCTGCGTAGGCGAGGAGAAGTAAAATGAAGGTTTTGAAGAGGGTGAGACGGGTTTCTTGGTTGATGAGGGGAGTGGTGGGATATGAGATGGAAAAGTTCTCTGAGGGCTCATCTTGCTCTGCCTGCGCTTTGCTAATGTGCTGCTTGAAGTGGAGTGGTCGGTCTAGGAGGATTCCAAGGTATTTCGCCGAGTCTTGCCAGTTGATTTGGTTGTTGTTTAGGGAGACGGGTGGAGGATCTGGGTCGCGGAAGTTTCTGCAGAAGAAGATGGCAGTTGTTTAGGTTACATTAAGGGAGATTCCTCGGGAGGAGAAGAAGGTGGCGATTTGCTTGAAGGCTGTTTGGAGGATGGTGGTGGATTGGGAGGGGTCTTTGGCTGTGGCATAGAGGGTGGTTTTGGTATTGCTGGGGGAAGGGAGGTGTCTTATGAAGAGGACGAACAGTAGGGGACTGAGGAGGGCTCCTTGGGGGACTCCGGCTTTGGCTGGGTGGGGGGTGGATAGTTGGTGGCTGATTCGTACTTGGAAGGTTCTGGTTTGGAGGGAGGATCTTATGAGGTGTAGGAGGTGCCTAGATATGTTCGTGGCAGAAAGGTTGTCGAGCAGGACTTTGTGGTGTACTGAGTCAAAGGCTTTGGACAGGTCTAGGAATAGGGCGCCTGCTTTGTGTTTACGGGTGAAGGCTTGGTGGATTGAGTTGGTGATTCTTGCTATTGTGTGAGTGGTGGAGTGGAGTTTGCGGAAACCATATTGAAAATTGGGAAGGAGTTGGTCGTTGTTGGTGATGGTGAGTAGGCAGGTGAGGATGAGCTTTTCGAATACCTTAGATAAGGAGGAAAGGAGTGCTATTGGGCGGTAGGAGCGGGGTATGGTTGGGTCTTTTCCTGGCTTGGCAATGGGAACGATGATTGCTGATATACGGGAAGGGTGGAGTAGGAATGGGTGACGCATGCGTTGAGGATTTTGGTTGGATATACTGTTGCTTTTTTGGGTAGGTGGATGAGGATGGTGTGTGGGATGTTGTCTGGTCCTGGGGCTGCTGATGTGCGGAGGGTTTTTGTGAGGGTGTAGGGTTGATGAGGGGGGGTGTCTGGGTGTTGGTCTTTTGGTGGAAGAGGGTGCGGTGTGAGTGGTGAGTCTTTTCTGAGTCGAAGGGTGGGGGTGATAGGGCTTGGGGGGTGGTGGGTGGGTTTTAGGTACATTCAAAGTATTCTGCTAGGGCTTCTGTCTTCTGACTGGTTTCTTCGGAAGTGCCTGTGTTGGTCGTGAGTGGTGGTATGGTGGTCGGTTTCTCCTTCATGCTCCTGACGTACCTCTAGACCGAGCCGCCCTGCACTGATAGGGACTTCAATTTGTTTGTGGCTTCTTGTTGCTTCCAGTTTGTGTATGTGGTGTTGCATGTACACTTGAGGTTTATGTATGCATTTAGTGAGTCTGGGATTTGTGTTATTTGCCATATTCTTCTATGTTTGTTGCGGAGTTGTTGCAGTTGTCTTATGTGGTGGGGGAGTGAGTGGTGGTGGGCAGTGGTGTTTATGAGTGGTATGGCGATGGATGCAGCTGAGTGTATGGAATTGGTGAGTATATTGATGTGTTGGTCAATCTGTGCAGTGCTGTCGATGGTGATGTTGAGGTGGATTGCATTCGAGATGTGGTGTTGGAAGATTGGCCAGTTTGCTTTTTTTGATGTTGTAGCGTTGCTGAGGGGATGTTTGTGGGTGAGAGACTTGGATTATGCCAAGAACTGGGTAGTCGTCTGATGTGCCGGAGTAGTCTACTGATGTGTTTTTAATGAGGAGTGAGGAGGATGTGATGAAGAAATCTATGGTGGCACGGTACGTGTTGTAGTGAGCTGCTTGGTAGGTGTGCGTGGGTGGGGCCTGGATGTGGTATGGTTTGTGTGTGAGATATGTGGTGAGTTGTGTGCCGAGTCGGTTGGTTGAGGGGCTGTTCCAAAGAGCATTGAGTCCTACGGAAAGTGAGGAAACTCAAGCATACAATACGAGTCGCTTATTTTCTCTCTCGATTCTCTGTGAGAACGACAACGGCGACAAACTTTACGTGGCGAGAATTGGAACTACAAGCGTGCGCATGCGCATTGCTGCACTTTCTCTCTCTCTTTCTCTCGCATTGGAATATTTTTTTTGGTCGTTAGAATTTGTTATTGTTTACATTGATACGTAAATAGTAAAACGTGTGCGCATGAATGTTATTTTTATATGTAAATGTGTGGTGTTACTGTGTAATACCTGCAAACACAGAGGCAGATGAGTGATCGCGAGAGAGGGCGATTTAACTCCATATATTGCAATACTTTCGTTGTTCATTTCATTATTGACATGGGTTATAACAAATGAAATACAATTGGTTATTAATATTAAAATGCATACCTGATCTATGACATCTGTACAATATGTAAGTTGAAGGAATAGCAATACATAATGCACATAATTTCTTCAAGACATTATTATTTTTTATTGTACATTACAAGGGTGACATATCATAATCTTTGTTACAAAACATTGATAGTACATCCACAATCTCAGGTTTTTTTTTTTTAATTAATTAGAAGGCACTACAGTTGCAGCTACATTTGTAACAACACATGCAATTCCCCCCCCTCAAACTCCACGGCTGTTTGTTAATATTAACAGCTTTACAATAAAGCTATGTGCACATGGTACAATTTTTCTTACAAGTTTGTGTACTGGATTCTTTCCAAGTTTCTTAACTGGGCAGCTTACAAGTCTATGTAGTAGGTACACTACAAGTTTTCGCTGCACACGATACTGGCTTCTTAAATAGTTGTGTTCAGAGCAATTTCAAATGAGTTTGTCAATGTCACGATGACTTGCTGCAGTAACACTCATTGTTTTAGATGCAGGGCTTTGTGGGTAAGGGAATGGTTACTGCGACTAGATTAGAAACGAGGCACAATGCCATGCTTTTTGGGGAACTCGGGT
>PNEQ01073278.1:0-21311 GCA_003012365.1 Medauroidea extradentata | reverse complement strand
TTTATTTAAACCCATAACTTTTATTTAAAAAACTAGTTGGCATAGGTATGTCTTTAGCACAACCAATGACCCTAAGCGAAAAATGTTAGACATATCTATGTCAAGTAGTCAAGAAAAAAATTTAAACCCGTAACTTTAATTTAAAAACCAGTTGGCATAGGTATGTCATTAGCACAACCAATGGCTATAAACGAAAAAACATTTGACATATCTATGACAAGTAGTTCAATTTTAACTTTAATTATAACCCATCACTTTTATTTAAAAACTAGTTGGCATAAGTATGTATATACAGAATTTAAAAAAATATATTAATACTACATATAAACTCTTGCTATTTTACGTCTGCACTCGTAGCGTAGTTGACTAGAGCGCATGACTGCTAACCCAAAGATGGATGGTTCGGGTTCCACTCCCGGCAAAGGATTTTTTAGTTAACTTTGAACTTTAAAAAATCATAAGGTTCAATTGCCCATACACAGGCACTTGGAACTTGACCCTTACCTGCTGCGACAATAGCGCACTCTACCTTCTAATGTCAGAAGTAAACAACGGAACAAACATGGCTGCGCCCAGCACACGACAGCAGCGCCGCCTAGCAGACGACGGAGAAAACAAAGTGCGACACCAGTGCAGCCAATGTTGGAATCATGACGTCACTGGCAGACGAAAAAAATGTGACGTCACAAGCAGACGACGTAAACAAACATGACGGCTGCGTAGCAGATGACGTAAAACAAGTGAGAGTCGAAAAAAAAACAAATTTGAAAATCAAAAGTCAAATTTGGAAAATCCAAAAACAGCATGGCGGATGTGACGTCATCCAAGATGGCGGACGTTACGTAATTCAAGATGGCGGACAGTGACGTAATCCAAGATGGAGGACTGTGACGTCACGGCGGCCATCTTGATTGCGTCATCAGCTGCTCCTCTGCTCCTCAGCCAGGAGCCAGTGTGCCCGCAGCCCTTTTTCCTACTACTGCGGGATTTTTTTCTCGGTCACCTTATTTTGGTCTAATTTGTATGGGCTGCTGGTGCTAACATGTTGTAATTAGTAATGCTATAGGCCTAAGTTATTCTTGAAATTTTCGTTGCTGGTAAAACATCGTGAAAGGTAAGGTTAATTTCCTCCAGAAGCTCCAATCAGGGGTTTACGGAAATGTTTCCATACTAGAGGTCGTCACTGAAGTACACAAAAATCAGACAAAAATATTTATGAAGAGAGACAGGGAGCTTGAATTTATGTTGAAGACCATGGGGTTTATCAGCAGGGTCAGGATTCTGCCTCACCTACCCTGTTATAGTAACTCATATTTTTATGAAAACTAGCAGTGCTCCCGCGGCTTTGCTCGCGTGTATTACTCATTTGGCCGCACGGAATAGTGTAATAAACAGTATCTCTGTTTAAAATATTGGTTAGTGGTTATACTCTCTTCTTACGTCATAGATGCCCTAATCTGTTTCAAACAACGATTTTTACGCCACAATCATAGTAATTCCCAACGCAAATCAATCAATTTAAGTAAAATTCGTACATGTGATACGAACCCGAAACCCACCACACCATAGACAAACATAATAGGCCTACCCGAACGTATGCTTTAAGGCAGGCCGTGAGTCTTCTTTCGTGTGTACAGATCATAGCCCAAAGAAGTTAATTTCTGAATAGGATGTCCAAAAATAATTTTGAATTATATATCTACGGTCATTCCCACTTTTCGGGAGACTGTAACATTTTACTGATTTTCACATCCTTAATTTTCTAATTTCATAAAATCCTGCATTCAATTTTTAGATATTTAAATAAGCTTCACTCTTATCAAAAAATCATCTCGATATATCGAAGGGTATAAGCGGTATAAATGATGCATTGGTAACACTTTTTTAAACCCCTTTCAGGGACGAATTGCGAATAATCCTGAAATAACTTTCGAGATAGTTACGTAAGCTGTATTTTAAAGCAAACACTATTTCAATTTTTCAAATGGTTAAGGATACACGTAATGTTAACTGGAAAAAGTTATATTTTTTTAACGACTTACAAGTTGGAATATCGATTTTTTTTTAGATATCTACGTTAGCAAAATTTAAAAGAAAAAGTCAACACTATACCTTAACTGGTTTCAGAGAAATCATGGATTAATGAAAAACACTTTTTACTGCTTTTCACCCCCTCGATTTCCGAATTTTGTACAATCGAAAATTTGCTATGCATTTATTCGGGAAATATTTTGAAGTTAAGAAAATAATGATAGCTCTCCCGGTTAGT
The DNA here is from genome assembly GCA_003012365.1 of Medauroidea extradentata. NCBI lineage: Eukaryota > Metazoa > Arthropoda > Insecta > Phasmatodea > Phasmatidae > Medauroidea > Medauroidea extradentata. The sequence goes on along the minus strand of PNEQ01073278.1, from coordinate 19,042 downwards.
GAGGTTTCAATGATTCTTTGAAAATACATGTAACCCCTTTTAAACCCCTTAAATTTCGAATTTCGTAAAATCCCTTATTAGTGGATGCCTAAGGGCTAAATTGAAGCTACATTCAAAATTTCATGGTTCTACGTTTAGCGATTTGGTCTGGGCGTTGATGATGAGTCAATGAATGAGTGAGTGGTATTTCGCTTTCATATACACAGATTCATGGATCATCAATTGTAAAGTTTTCTTCAAAGTAGAAACACAGTTGATCTAGTTTTGCTCTTGTTTGTTTCCGTGCATTACGTCTTTTGCTGTAGTTCCCTTATCTCACTCTTTTTTTCTATCCCTCACACCCTCCTACCAGCACCCTACGGACTTGTAATTCGGTTCGGGCAAGAGATCCTTTAACAACCTTCCAGGCTGGTACCTTTAGCCCTGCACTCAGATAGAGGCCAAGTCAAACATAAAACTTTCATTTCGGTCACTCGATCCCAACTGACTCTAGAATTCTGAGCTCAACAGCGCTTCCTGCAACACAACAGGCATTTCAGTGCTCGTGCGTTTAGCAAAACCACAAAAGTGTTGTAAAAGTATGATCGCATTATATTCCGTTAGGTTCTGTGTTGCAAAAATGCACACTCAGACATATAACATTCTCGTAATCAATGAGAACGAAAAACTTCTACCTCCTTAAATATTAACTTAACAACTCAAGAGTTCATAGGATGACTGTCCAGGACAAAGAATGGCATTTTTCCAAGTACGAGGAAAAAAATTATTGATCTTGAATAAACGGAGTACATAATCTTTAATCGACAGTTTCACTTTATTTATTATTAAACCCGTATCCATTTCTTAAAAATACAAGCATATCATAACTTACAACACCCTTATATTAAAATATGAAAGTTTCTGATTGCTGGCCGTCGTCGGGCTGTTTTATAGTTGGTATCACAAACAGTGACTGGCACAGCTTCGTCAGACCTCAGAAGCATTCTAAACTATATTAAAGAGTCTAAACAGCCTCTCTTGTACTCCACATACATAAATGAAATATCCACTATCATACATGGAAGTGACGTTAGAAATAATTATAAGATATGATCAAGTGCTACTACAACAGTTCGAGCTCACCAGTGTGTGTTGCGAGTGGGCATTACAGTCATGGTTGTCTACATACATGCATGGTTTATGTTTTGTTATGTTCATAATGCTGACTTTATTGCACTCCTCCTACAACTAATAGCTTCATGAAAATGTGCGAGGAATTGAGGGATTAGCGTGAGTGATTGAGTGAGAGACTTTAAGTCTGAGCTCAATATCAAGGTATTTAGCGCTGGTGAGGGATGACATTGTGTAAATATACGGCAAAGCCCGAAGGGGCGGGGTAAACGGGAGATCCCCGAGAAAACCCGCCGACCAGTGGCATCGTCCGGCACAATTTCCATATTCGAAAATCCGGGGACCGACCCAGCTGGATTGCATTGGTGGGAGACGAATGGTTTGACCATTCGTGCAACTGCAGCCCCCTTAGCGGGAGTGTAAATGCAAATGCTGGCACTGATGTTAGTTATTTCACATTTTCAGTAGACTGGAACTCTAACAGCAAGATCTAAATCCTCTTCAAGAATTGTATTCCTGTAACGATAACTTCGTATCGATTGCAGTAGGTAAAACATATTTGCTGTACTAATGCTACAAGAGTTCAGTTAAATGATAGTCCACGTCATGTATTTTTCATTCTCGTAACTCTCTTTTTCTGAACAGTTTTCTGTAGCGTACCTTTTCTCCCCTTCAAGCAAGTATGTGTTTGGTATAGCTTCAGTTAAATATGACAGCTACTTATGGGCGACAGTAACTGTTACTATTTAGTAATATTCTTGACAAACCAAATATATTTTCAGATCTGAAATGAACTTCAGATATTAATTTCACTATATGTACTAAAATATTTGTCTTGCGATATCACACATATAACAAAATAATAAGTTATTGCCCATGCGTATCAGAGCTAAAGTCTCACGAAACTGAGTAGAGTCATATAATAGTGGTTCTGACACAACTGGATGTGGGATTGGAGCCAGGAGCCATCGATCACCCGGCGGCGATGATTTATTTCCTCTTTTCCTAAATATTCCTTTTTTATCTTCAAAAAGGTTTAAATTTTCCCTACCTTACCTCAAAATTTCCTAAATTTCCCTTGAGCCTGCAATAAGTTTTGAGACCAAGGATGTTACTTGTACCATAGGGCCAGTAGTCCCTAAAAAAATACGTGGTAGTACAAGTATAACTTGCTCAAAAAATCCTAGAAAAATAAAGAAATGACTAATGGCATTGAATTTTTGGGCAATACTTTGCAGACAGAAAGAGAGCATATTCTTATAAAAATATATGCTTGATATTCCATTCCAGTAAAAAAAATATATTGCTCAATACAACTTGTTTATAGGCTTTCAACAAACATTTAATTGAAAAACATTTCAATAGCAATTTTACTCTTATGTATTGCCGAACGGGCCAAAACTTTTCATTAACAAGTATCGTCAACAACGAAATAAAGAAAAATAATAACCCTAACAGTGCCACCCTAGTTTCCATATGTTTTACAGCATTATGCCCTCGCACGTAAACAGTTTGCCAGAAGGGCCGAAGTGTAGAAGTATTTATCTTGGAGTAGCATAGTGTCCTTCCGACGAGAGCCTAATCTCCCAGATCTGGGCTCTACGCCGGTATTTATATGTTCAATTTCTCCTACCCTCTCCCCACACGAAACACTGAATTTGAAGAGGAGTAAATGTCAGTTTAGGTTTTCACAAAGCGTCCAATTATTTTAACGTCTTTAAATCAGCGCGTGCGCGTCTTCTTTAACGGTATAGTTTTAAGCACTTGCCGTCTTCCGTCATGAAGGCGCCACCATGTGTAGGAGAAGTAGGGAGCCAATAAAACTGCGAACTGTGACGTCACTCTAACATGGTCCCAGGGAGCACCGGTCTGGGCTAGCCTTAGTCTGGGCACCAACTTGAGTTCACAGTCTTTCGCCGAAATTCTTGAATCCAGGTTTGGAGCTGAACCTACTGACGGCCCCGCAGGAGACGTTGACGGTGACCATCGCCTTGCTGCCCGCCAGAATAGGCCGGGAGTCACACCGGCCCCATACCAGTGCAGTCATCGATGACGGGACTTTTTGCAGGAAAAACAGAAGCGTCCCCTTACTCAGCTTAGAGATTTCTTCCCGAAGGATTTCATCAACGGGTGACGTAAGTATTGAATTTCCTCTGGAACATGTTGCGATCGGGACCAGTTGACCAGCATGAGCCGTGTCGGAGCGTCTCAGTTTTACAATGCTCATGGTTCCTAAATGCTAAAAGTTGGTTTGCTGTTCAAGATGGTATAATCAAGCATTTTATAGTGCGTTAGTGATCGAGGGTGGATGTTGAGCAGGTGTATTTCAACTAAATGATAAAAAAATGTAATTCACTTTGAATAAAATCACAATTATTTAATTTTTATTTAATTTTAATTTTGGTATTCAGCCATATTAAATATCACCTATATCAGTTAAGTAAATTGCCGAAGTCATTCGTCCCACGCAAATTTATTTGACATGAAAGAAAATATTATTACTGGCTTCAAATACATAAAAATATGTTATTGACTCATGTAATTCGTGATATAACTCAAATACGTTCACGAATTACGTAAATTGTCCAATAACACCTCTCCCCAACTCGAGAAACTTCATGAGCCACCTATACACTTTATCATAGAGAAAACTGAAATATATGTAAAAACACACTCGCAGACAGATATATGTGTATATCTAATTATACAGAATGTTCGGAATCAAACGCTTGTCAGTGATACATCCACCACTTAGCCCTAAATCATCCACGTACAATTTAGCACATAACCTTAACACGTATTGTCATTCCTTTCTTTGTTTATCGGCATGAAAGCACTACATTCTGTCTCCCACCCTCCTCCATATTTTATTCCCAATAATCCTGCTAATATATAATTACACTTTACCATGAATGTGCTTAAGTTTTCTCACTGCTTGTTACTGTTACAACATGGTAAGCCTACATATTTAGTAACGTAATTCGTCAATCTCTGTGTCGTAAACTTCGTTACTTCAATGTAAATTACAGCGGCTCGTAACAGTCCGAACCAAATATAAAATAGTTCCAAAAAAAAGTAATACGACAGGTACTTCTGAATCATCACAAACATTGAAATGATTAAATCCGTGCCCTCCAACACCTTTCCGCACTGATACATCACAAAAATATATTCTTAAATCTATACGAAAATAATAAAACTTTTTACAATTGACTTTGGTACATCGATTTTTATAAATACAGTCATTGGACCTTCACTGAAAGACTCATAATCCTACCGCTACACCAAAAATACTGCGTGTCAGTTTACTGCATTGTGCATAGATACCCTACATGCGGCACTGTAGCACTTACCACTCATTATCTTCTGCACCCACCTTGAGTAAGACTGTCGTCTAGCTGACACTGAAAAATTATTAAACCGGAAGACCATGCTATAAATACTTCATACAATAAACCTGCCATGACAGTAGCATTTGCTGTATCGTACAAACTTTTGAACATAATGTACAACAATACTGACCGATAAATTATTTACTATTTACTTAACTCATATAACACAAAACTTATTTTGCTATTATTAACACTCATCTTGAAATGTGTTCATTTGGAGTAGAGTAAGATAATAAAATTGCAAGTTTCCATTTTCCGTTATTTGATTTTATGTCATCGTACTCCTACCCTGAGAAAGAACTATAAAATTTAATTTTTACTCTATTTTCCAAAGTAAAAAGTAAGCTTATGAGGTCACCTTCCTGTGTGTGTGTTGGTGTGTGTGAGTGTGTCCCCATAAAAACTTTTGAACCAGTGGACCGAATTCCATAGAACCTTGTACAAATATAGTACTGTACAATCTGACTTGACTTTTATATGTTTCGTTTACGCCCTGTTCATATTTTCAAAATGGCTGCCATTTTAAAACTTTTCGGTCAAGCTAAATATCTAAGGAGCAGCGTTATAGTTTTTCATCAAACTTGGTACACATATACAACATACAAAGCTAACTTCACTTTTCTGTATTTCGTTCAGCCTGTGTTCATATTTTTAAAATGGCGGCAATTTTATATTTTAATATAGTACCACATATCTAGGAAATATTTTTCAGAATTTCATCAAAGTTGGTATACATAAATACCTTACTACATACCAAGCTTACTTGACTTTTGTCTACTTCGTTCATTCTATCATCATATTTTAAAAATGTTTGCCATTTTTTCAATTTGTAGTATTGTGTTATGTATCTTAGAAAACATTCTTCAGAATTTTATCAATCTTGGTACACATATACAACATACAAAGCTGACTTCACTTTTCTGTATTTCTCACATCCTATTTTCATATTTCCAAACTAGCGGTCATTTATAAGTTTTTACATAGTGTTACGTATCTTAGGAAATAATTTTCAGAATTTCATCAAACTATGTATAAATAAACTACACGCCAAGCTTTCATCCTGTGGTCACATTTTCAAAATGCAACCATTTTAATATTTTTAGCATAGTGCTACATATCCTAAGAAATAGTTTTAAAAATTTCACAAAACTTAGTACACATGTACCACATACAAAACTGACTTTAATGTTATAAGTTTTGCTGGTAATGTGTTAACATTTTCAAAATGGCTGCCATTTTAAAATTGTTAACGTAGTATTACATATCTTAGGAAATATTTTTTTTTTCAGAATTTCATCAAACGTTGAAAAAACTGACTTAAATGTTGTGAGTTTTGTTGGTAATGTGTTAACATTTTCAAAATGGTTGCCATTTTAAAATTTTTAACGTCGTATTACATATCTTAGGAAATATTTTTTCAGAATTTCAGCAAACTATGTACACATATACTATACAAAAAGCTGACTTGGATATTTTTTATTTCGTTCATCCCGTGTTCTTATTTTCGAAATGGCCGCCATTTTCAAAGTTTTTAGTATTGCAATACATTTCTTAAGTGATATTTTTCTGAATTTTATCGAACTTCTTGCACGTATACTGCAAGAAATGTGATTCGACTTTTGTGTATTTCGTTCGTTCTGTGTTTGTAATGGTAGCCTTTTTAAATTTTTGCATAATACGATTTATCTGATAAAATCTTTCAGAAATGTCATCAAACTTGGTACACGTACTACGTACATAGCTGACTTAACTTTTGCGTATATCGTTAATCCTTTTCTAATATTTTGAATACGGCGACTAATTTTTATGATTATGATAGAAAGTCATCTCGGAAAATGTTTCCCCAATATTTTTTTTTTTTTAACTGGGTACTCGCATATTACTTAACAAGCTGACTTAACTTAAGTATATTTCGTGTATCATACGTCTAAATCAATATTATTATTTGATATTCCAAGGTTACTTAAACGAATTCAACTTTCAGGGTTAATTTCAACCCACTATGAGGGAAGTAGGCTTATCAGTCATGCTGGTAACTTTTTTTTAAATATGAAATACTACTTGGTATTAAACTAAGAGGCACTCTGACTAGTGTCAAAACAATTAAATACCAGATAGTTTTTATATTGTTTGAAGTAGTGAATTTTCTGTCCCTTTACAGTGCAACTTTACATCTAATATATTGACTTCACAGACAGTTAAAAAAAGTATTTTCTATTTACATTTTCATAAGCTACCGCTATGAAATATTAGCACAGTCCGTCCTGAATCAACAACTCACTTCCCAATTGCGATCCTCGTCTACGTGAACACAAGCCGGGTGTGGTTGTGCATTGGTAAGTCACTGAACTGACATTCAGGAGTTCCGAGGTTGATTACCTTCCCGCATCATGCTGTTTTCCGGTGTATTTCGAAGTTATTCAATGTGAATATTTTGAATGTTCGTGACTACAAGACATGGCTTATTTCTTCTCCTTTTTCTGTCAGTCAGAGCAAGTTGTCGTGTCCCCTAACTACTTACTGACCTACATATGTAAACTCTATTAGAAACTAAGAATACATTCGTTTCCATAGAGACAAATTACATTTTACTATTTTAACTTTTTATATATATACATGCACACAAAGCCTATCAAGCACCACTGCATACAACATGAAACCTTTGAGCAGGTAATATCACAAACGTCAAATCCAAAATTAACTTTCTCATGACTTGTTCCTGGCCGAACATCTATGATGGTACCGTAAACTGGGGTTACTTTGACCATTTTCGGGGTTACTTTGACCATTCAATGTATTAATTTTTGGGTTTTCTGGTAAATAAACAGATAATTTGAGCAGAGTATTTTAAACAACTCCTTTTATCTTTATAGCTTATGTTTGAGACTTTCGTGACTATAATATATAAAAACCATAATTTTGAGTGGTCAAAGTTACCCCGCAAGTCTCCGTAAGTCTGGATACCGTCTAATATTCTGGACACTATGCATCACTTTGGATACTACCCACCAATATGAATACCATCCAACAATTCGGATTCTATAAAAAACATCATACCACTCAACAATCTCGATTGTATCCGACAATCCGGGCACTATTCAACACTTTGTGTACCATCCATTAATATGTATTATATTGAATAATCTGGATTCAATAAAAATTAGGATACTATCCGACAATCTGGATACTAATCAATAATTTGGGTACTATCCACAAATCTGTATAGGGCCTACTATTCAACAATCTTGATACTATTAATCATTCTTAATAAAAACCATCAATATCCATGTTATCTATCTGGATACTATCCAAAATATGTATGCTAGCCAACAATCAGGAATCATAACCCTATATGTCGGTGTAATGCAGATATTACTGAGAATTAGCCAAACACTTGGAGACTCATTCGTGACTTCTCCGTGACTTCTTCGTAACCGAACCTATCGAAAACTGGTCTGGATTCACATTTGGGATCAACTCACCACTTGAATTCAGCATCTCGATACACCGTCTAGATTCGTACCTTAATTCATATATGGATACATACCTAGATTCAATATTCGCTAACGTCTGAAATCGTCATTTTATTTACAAACACTTGGATTCAACACTTTGATTGAATTGCACATGGCTTTAACATCTCGGTTCATAAGCTTCAGGATCCACCGAAGTCTCGATTCATCACCCGAGTATAAGGTCATGCTCTCTAGCTAATTTATTTATTTATTTATTTATTTATTTTTTTTGCTTTTTTAGCGATATTAATTTTTTACGCCTAAACGATAGCAGTTATCTAAAGTGTGTCAGGAAATTTTGTTTAAAATTGTCTCCTCCAAGTTGGTCAATTTTTCAAGGCAGTTTTATCTAAGTGGACCTGGTACGTGAGACGTGCTGCAGTGTTGTACGGAATGTATTTTTCTTTTATAACTATTGAACATTTTTTTCAAACGCGTTAATCTACGAAAAGAATACACACTTCGAACTATTTCCCTATGGTTTTAAAAATGCTGTCCGCCAATTAAAACAGGATTTCCAAGTTCCTCAATAGTGCTAAAAATGATTTGTTCACGTTGCTGTAGCTGAGAAAGTTTCAACCGTAATCGTAAAACAAAATCATAGGCACGTGCATTGAATTTTACCACGAAGGTCTACTTTCCATAAATAAAATAACAGGGATCATCACTTGAAGTCTCGTAGAAAAAACACTGTCTACGAAAACACTGCACGCCAGTTTAGTCCTTCGCGTCTAGAGGCGATGAGATGCTTGGCGGACGTGCTGTGTTCGACTTAACGCTTTTCTCATTTCTGTGCCTCAAAAGAGAGCTACCGTCCACTAACTCTTAAGCTATGACATGTAGTATTTGCAGCAATAACTTCACAGAATGTGAGATGATTTTGGCTATGGATTGCAGTGACCGGAGCGTTGAAATCTCAGGAAGGACAGAGTTGTTTGTGGTCGTCACTGCAGGTGAACAGCTTGACGACATTGACGAATTGACCACAATTACCACGCTAACAACTCAATAAAGTAATTTACTTATAGGCTGTTCGGGATAAAGTGAGCACTAAAAAACCTGCTAAAGTTCTATTTTCAGTAAATTTGTATCTTTCCGCACAAACGGCTAATGGTGGGAAATGTCTAACCTATCTGGACACATCACTTAATGTAAGATAAATTGTTCAGTCGGTAGGAACCTGTATAGTTTGATAAAAAAAGTTTGTTAATTATAAGAAAATTTTCGTTACCAACCATACAAGCAGTAAGGATACTATCTATAATGTTGACTAATGTGTAGTATCGACTAGTGATAATTTTTCAAAGGTTAAATTTTTAGTCCTCACTTTATTCGGAACGACCTATACCAATATTTTCTATTTGACCTTAATATTTACTTTGAAGTTACCTTGTACCTCAATATCAGTTACTTGTTCGCTTAATCGTAAAGTAATGAAAAAAGCAAAATTTTTAGGTCAATATTTTAATAAAAAATTTTGTTTAGAACTAAATTTTAGTCTGATTATGTATCGTCGTTTAGGTCAGGTATGGCTCAGTGGGATGAAGATATTAGGTAATTTGCATTACTGGTGAAGGTATTTATGTAGTACAATAAAATACTTAACATTTTAAAATAATTTTTTTGAAAATGTGTTTTAATACAATAATAAACAATGTCCATTGATTTTAATAAGACTGCTTAGGACTTTCCCTAAATCAGACTCGCACGAAACAACGTGTCATTCAGCAAATTTGGAGTAGCATGCTGTCTTATAGCGTTTAAGGGCAACAAGTAAAATATATTTTTGTGGAATCGAGAGAATCTCGGAAAAATTTTAGGGAAACAAGTAATATTTTATGCGTTCTTCTTTGTACGAACTGGCGAATTTTGAATAAAAAGTACGGTAATAAACATTTTGCCGGGTAAAATAATTGAAAGCACGTGTTCCTGTCACATATTTCATTGTTGCAGAACATTCCAATTACGCGAAAACTTACTGTACTGTTTGTTTCTATTATAACGTTTTCAAGAAACCGCTCAGCATTTTTTGAAAGTTATTTGCTACCCATAAAATATAAATGCAATAGTTTGAAGTTTCAAAGGATAGTGGAATACAGCACAAAGTAATTTTCAATTTTAAGAGTACCTTAGGATTTATAAATTTTTTAATATAAGCTACACGTACTCATCAGCCATGACTTCAGAAAATCATTATCAGTACCCGGGATGGAATACTTGTCCACTATTAAATTTTTTATATAATTTATTACAGGTTGACAAATACTTCAAATTTATGACTAATTATTCAAAAACCAGCTAAACCAATTTTGTATGAAATTTCCTAAATGTTAGATAAGTGCTTTTTTTTTTTAAGCTTCATTTTACTCGAATTGCAAGAAATTAAAGGACAATAGATTTTGAAAGACGTTTAAAAACCAAAATTTGATTTATTTATTTTTAGTTTATTTTAATCAGTTTAAAGATACTTTTAATACGTAGCGATAAAATGTAAAATAGAAGCATCAATAGTCATAAAAAATTGCTAGAAAATTACATATATATCTGTGTGTGTGTGTTGTTTGCCACACAAACTCTTTAAAACTGAGCTGTATTATGACGCTGATTTGCATGTCGTATGGCACCATCGCAAATAAAAATTAGGAGTTAAATATTTTTTACTGTACAAAGGTTTTAAAACGGATTAAAAAGTATATAATAATAAAGCCTACGAAAATACTTGTGAGATACGAAACGAAAAAAAAGTGGGGTGTATGCAATGTATCATAAAAGAGTGCAGGAAGAGTCTGTCGTTCCAATAAAATTGTGACATATGTGAACTATTCATGCATCAATAGCGAAAGTTCCTATCTTTATATCATATTATTATTTAACAGAACGTTTAATTTAATGAAGAATGGTACCATACTTTCTTACTTTGCATCTATATAACTCGATCAAAAGTGAAATTAAAATAGCAGTATGTTTTTCGAAGAATAAACGTGAACAACCATGTTGATGTCTCTGTGACGTCACGATACTGTACATTTTATTGTATGTAACACACAAATTACAGCAACGTACGTTCAGGTCGTGAAACTGTGTCAAATAAAGTAGTTTATGCGGTAAAAACGAGTACGGCTGGAAATGCGAAGAGTGTAAATGTTTATAGTAGCTCCTTTGCGCAGCAATAAAATGCAATTTACTCCGAAAAAATCTTAACTATAGCGCTGTCTGACAAACCAAGGCGGACTGCATGGTTTAAGCTACAATAAGATACCTAATAGTCTGCTATTAACGACAAAAATACAGTTTACGTATGTAGGGCCTAATTATTATATCTATGTATTGTGTACAATACGACAATGTTAGCATTAAATAAATAAGTTATTGTAAGCTAAAACTTGCAGTTTGCGACGAAATCTCTGCATCTGTATTGTTTTTGGCTGTTCCACAGGCTGAGGCAACGTCATCAGCCAATAGGCAAGTTCAAGGCATCCGTGATTGGCCGATAGTTCGAAGGGTGGGCGGGGTCTGGCGAAACTTGCCCCGAGATGGCAGCACAGCTCTCAAATGCCATTCACGAGAAACGTAAAAATTATTGAGAGATAAAAATTTACTTTTAATTAAGACATTCATCTGCTATATTAATTTCCCGACTCGCGCAACCAGCACATTCGATAGCCAGTTTGTGCCAGGTTTGGTTAAACACATTCCTCATTCTAGCTGGATAGGTTCACTTTTAGTTTTGTACGCGAGCGAACTTCATTCGGCTGACTTTTCAAACCTATATTCGTAATTATAAACCGGATCTGAAACATTAAAATGAATCCGTAGTATGTTGTTATCATTCTGGAATTTAAATTAAATCGACACAAACTCAAACCTATAACTAAAACGACGCAATGTGTGAGAGCTACTAATAAAATGCTGTATTCACTTCTTTATAATAAACACCATTGAAATCTCCGTAAGGGCGCGGCTACCGGAATTTTCATTACCATTTTTTATACTTTTTATTTGTAGCAGATTTTTTTCTTATTTTAGACACAAAATGTGACTAAATTTGGCTCTTATGAAATTTTTTTATCTCTCATAGTTTTCGCGTAATGGCTTGTTAGTCATATTTTGCATGATTCCGTTTTAACGACTACACTAAACCAACTGAAATACCAAACTCAAAAAAATCACTGTGGATAAAGATATTGCAGGCTACAATGTTATTTATGTTTATAAAATTATGAATAAAATTATTTGTATTAAAGAAAATGCTGGAATTAAAAATAAAAATAAAAAAAATTCAATATATTTTTTAAATACAAATGTTTTTATTCTTAATTTTTATTAGCATAACATTGTAGCCTACACTGTCTTTATCCACTGTGATTTTTTTAAGTTTGGTATACCAGTTGGTTTTAGTGTAGTCCTTAAAACGGAAACATGCAAACATGGTTTTAACAAGCCATTACGCGAAAACTATGAGAGATAAAAACATTTAATAAGAGCCAAATTTAGTCACGTTTTGCGTATAAAATAAGAAAAAATAACTGGTACGAATAAAAAATAATAAAATGGTGATGAAAATTGTGGTAGACCGCTCCCTTAGCTACCAAATCTACAAACACGCATGCCTTACCAATAGGCGAATTTCCAGAACTAACTTCTAAGTAACCGGGTTCGCTACATTTTATCAGTTATTTTATGTCCGTTAAAAATTTCAATACACACAATAGTGCTTGAGTGGGCGACGGCTAACCTAAACAAAAAACACTACGTCATAAATGTGTTAGCCAATAAGAACGCGTTTCCAGTGTTTGCTTCGGCGTTTGAAAATTTGGCATTTTTAAAGCTGAATAATTTGAAAATTACAATGCTCACGGATCTACTGCTTTGCCTGGCTGCATTTTGTACCGAGGTAATTCGGAAGAATCAGGCAAATATTAAAAACTTTTTCTAGGAATTTTCCCTATTGTCTACTGCATTAGCCAACATTTTTTTTTTGTTTTGCTTTTAAACTCATAAGTATTTTGAAAGAAGAAGTTCTTTGAAATGTTTACTCCGCTTTAACAGCGTGTTATGTTAAAAATTTATTTGAATAAATATTCTCTTATGTTTTATCTTGTGTGTGGAAATGTTCTATTTATTTTAAACAAGCAATATTAGTACCGTGCACAAACAAACCAATTGACAGACAAGGGAGCAAGTTAATATTTCGTTGTCAACCAGTTCTGAGCTAATTTTAAACTTTCAAATTAATAACACATGGGAGTTTAAAATATAAATAAAATGTTTACCGAACAGACAAACGACCGACTGACATGTAAACGAGTTAATTGAAACGTTTAATAATCAGTTTAACGAAATTTTTACACGGTTGTTACGTAAATTAATTTTATATCAATTGTAAATTTCAAATAAAAACACTTAACACTAAACACTGACTGAAGACGAGAAAATTTCATGGAGGAATAAATTGCGCCTTCAAGTAACTCTTGAACTAAAGTAAAATAGTTGTAAATTTATTTCATTATATGACATGGTAAAAATATAGAAGTTATTATTACTGTCCAAAATAAATTCAATTTATTCCCCCGTAATTGCGCAATTTGCTATTCCTCGATTCATGCGAAACGACTAAACATAAAAAAAAATTAATAAAGCTTGAAAATCATATTTTCGAAAGTCTTTTGAAAAGAGGTTTTCTTGCATTAGCTATTCGTTGGTTTCACGCATTTTTTTTTTTTGTTCCGACTGTGGCACAAATGTTTGTATTCCTAAACCCTGTTTAAGAGCTATCACTAAAAGAATGAATGACAGTCAAAATACAAGCGCATGTAATTGGCTACAATCATTGTATATATTTTCTATTTTTACGTTTTTCCATGTTGACATAAAAATAAAGAGTAATTGTTTATTGTTACATTGCTGGCATCCATGCATCGCGTTGTAATTTCCAAACCATCCTATGACGGCAACAGGTAGGCTTAGGCCTACAACAAACAGGAATATATCATGTGAACAAGGTCATACAAATCACATGTTTACTATTAACATTTTCTCGCCATTTTAAAGTTAATTAGTTTTGGTTCCATATGTTATAAACGATACTGTGCTTAAATAACACACCCGATGACAAATAATAACACCTGCAGCTGAAAAGGGATTACAATGGAATCATTTAAATTTAAATGTTATTATAATAAACGTTCATGAAAATGACGCATTCCTTTTTCAGTAATTTTTAATGTTGGGGCGAAGGGGGGTGGTGTGGCCGAGTGGTCACACCACTCGCCTCCCACCAAGGCGATCTGGGCTCGATTCCTGGGGGGGGGGGGGCCGGACCCCGGATTTCAGCATTTAAGAATCATGCCGGACGATGCTGTTGGTCGGTGGATTTTCTCGAGGATCTCCCGTTTCCCCGCCCTTATTATTCCGGGGCCGCTCCATACTACGCTCATCAAGTGTCCCCCCTCACCAGCGCTAAAGACCTTGATGTTGAGCGCTGACCAAAATCTCTCTCACTTTAAATGTTGCGGTTGGGAAGGTTATATTACAATATGTATTCCCCTTAATATCAAATTACTTTTGCAACCCCAACTTTTCTACAGATTATTATATAGACAAATTTTACTTAAAATGTCAATGGTGTTCATATTTCCAAGAAATATTTGAATTTACAGTTACCGTCTTTATTTGAAAAGTAAGTGGTTGGAAGCTGTTCATGAAAAACAGAGCACTGCTTGCGAGGCATTGTGCCTCCATATTTACTATTTTAAACACGAATACTTCCATGTAACTAAATGCTAGCGTAAACATTTCACAACTCTCAAAACTTTACATCTTTTGCCCCAGTAAACAAATTGTTTTGATTGTTATAAAGTGCTCGCTTTAAAGTGAATCGCCCATACAAATCACAATGTTTATTTGCCTGCGTGACACCTGCAGCTTATTACAGTTATTTTTTCCGAGCCAGAGAGGCTGCGTCGTTAAAATTTCCGACTGAGTGCTTGACAAACCAAAAGTTCCGGAGTTCCGCTTACTTGAAGACCATTTCACTTTTTTAAACACAAAAACTTTATAACAAGTGTTAACTCGAGAGGGAAGCGATAATTTATTTCGGATGTAAAACTTTCGACATTGCCGAATGATTTTCAGACACTGAGCTCTGCACAACAGAAAATACGCTGCAAAACCATGAACAATAAACATTTTTTGTAGTCATTAGGATATAGAAGCAAAAAAGGCACCATATTGCAAGTGTTCCTATTAAGGCCAAGGTGAAAATGGAAGCGTGTAGACCAACAAGGCCACTTGGCCTTATTGGTCTACACCCTCTAAAAACCGTATTTATGGTGGAGCATGTACATCAAAAAGCAATGTCAAGGGTATGGTAGATCGTAATGATATGGCACCAAGGTCACGCAATTTGCCAAAACGGACGTCACACCACCAGGTTCCCAAGAAACGAGTTTCGCATGACGATTGTGGTACTCCTAGCACAAGTGGCATCAACACAAGGAAAGACAGTTGGTACTGTCCCGTCTGTGAAATTGATGAAGTAGCCGACATGATCTCGTGTAAAACATGCTTGGTGTATTTTCATGAGAAATGTGTTGGTATTACAAAGCGAGGCAAGATAGGTAATTGGGAATGCTCTGAGTGCTTTGAATCTGATTAAGTGTGCTAACTTATAATTGATGTTTTATCTTTTACAATGCTTCACTTATGTTTCTGAACATTTAATAACGAGCATGCATTTGTACGTACGTAAGAATTTACCTCTGGTCGAGGTATTTATCCAAGGACAAATGACTCTTTTGTACGTGTTTTTGTTTCTGATAAAGATTAACTAATAAGTGCATTGCTCTTTATGTTCGGTTCAAAATGTACGAAACAAAACAAGTTTGTGTTTTTTTTATCAAGCTAGTGTTGACAAATACACTGTAATCTACACACATTTGTAGTGACTGGCCTTATTTGGAACATGAGTTCCTAATAAGGCAAATATATTACCTTTTCTAATACATATTTAAAGTACACTTTAATGTAGAAATCTATTATTTATAGTTATGTATTCATGTTTACAAGACAACATAATATACTTGTGATTTTTTCCACATGTTTACTAGCAAATTTAAGGAAATGGCAGGAAGTCAAACGTTAGCATGGCCTTATTTGGTCCAGGTACCTTATATATATATATATATATATATATATATATATATATATATATATATATATATATATATATATTGAACGTGTGTATTCAAACGGCACTACTGCAAAAAAATTATCTGCTTAAAAATCACACAAAATAATTTCTGTTTTAATTTTTCTAGGATCTCGTCGAGCAACAGAATAGGAATTGTAGAGGTTACCTGAGTGAAATATTTCAAGTATCACAAACAACAACTTTTCCGTGTAAGTAAACTACTCTCTACATAGATACACATATTTTCAATACAACATTTTCAACTTTATATCTCATCTGATTGCACTATCGCCTTTAAAATTTTCTATCCCTCTAACATTAATATTGCGTTACGAATGCTCTGTTTTGTCGTAAGCGAGTGCTATGGTGTAGTTAATTACCAGCATTACAAATAAAACTCGCCACCTACCCCAACCCGTTGATTCTATTTTAAGTAATGTCTTGCTATTTATGAATTAAACTTTCTGCGCTACAATAGTACGTAGCTATCAATTAGGTTTGCTACAAAACAGTGGCAGATTTAAGGGGGAAGGAGGCTACCAGGCTGAATCCCCCCCCTCCGCCATAAAATCGTGTTCAACATTACGTAGCCAAAGTATGTCCAGTCGCCTCAAGGAAACTGGAGTCTATGATGATCGAAGTATATTTAGTGTGTCCTACTTGTATGTTACATTATTTTTAATGTTCTATAATAGTTAACAACCACACTTTTAAGATGACTAGTAATGTTTTTACAACTTACAAAATCAGATAAGCATACCCCCCTAAAAATGTTTTAAAATCCGCCACTGTTGCACAATAATTGCAGCCATTTTTTTAAAGAACAACCTGTCCCAAGTAACTTACGTGAAACTAACTTTTGAGTGATAGTTGTTTATTTATTTTCAAGAATAAAGTTGGTAGGTGCCTGCGACAAAAGTGTTAGTTAAAGTTGCGGTAGATAGTCTGCAATGTTGATACCCGACCTAAAGTCTATTTCAGCGATCATGATAGTCAAGTCAGTCAGCTTTTTGGGAATTTCAAAAAATCTCGACCTATACTATCAGTATCTGTTGTTTATAGATCTTAGTTAAAAATAGTTACGGCAACCTAGCTAGTCGGGAGACATGTAACCTCCCCGCCTTCAATGCGGCCCCTTACTCGGGGACATGTCCGGATTGCAAGGTAGGAGGTAGGTTTGGTCGGGGAAGAAGAATCATTCGACCAGGAGAGAGACCAACGCCGCTAGTTGGCACGGCCATATTGGTGCTACAGTACCGGGATACCATTGTTAGGGACGCTGCCTTATCGCGGGAAAGGTTGACATTTTCTAGGCTTCAATATAACGTATTTTATCTGACGTTCTTCTTTCCTTATTTGTGTGTTCCTATCTGACTAAGCCACGACCTTAGAAGAACAGGTCTGGACACACGTCTATTTGCCAATGAAATTTATTTGACCCCTTTTTTGATTGTTTTAGTTCAAAGCACGTCTTTGGCGCTGCAATAGAAGAAGTCATACACACAATCAAATATGTCGCGTTTCGGCTGAGAAAATAGGAAGTAAACAATATTTTGGTCGAAATTGATGTATATAGTAGTAGGGTCTCGCGATATTACTTGTCCGGAACGTTGACATTATAATAAATTTATATTAAAAATACAGGCATTTTTTTACAGTTTCGCTATCAAAATTAGTTAAGAGCACTGTGACACAGACCTAACGATGAACTGAATATTTTAAAGTAGGTAAAGCACAATTTTCTTTACGTACGACTACGTCTAACCGCTATGAAAACATTTTTCATTAATAAAGTATGTCTGTAAAATAAATAGTTTGGCCGGTATGCGATCAGTGCATATTGACAATATTTACCGTTGACGAGAGTTGGCGTCTGTGGTAGATAAAAGCAGCCCAGTCGCATTTTGCAAAAGACGTTTCATTGAATGTATTGTTCATTTTTGTATTGTCCATTAAGATCAATTTGGAAACTTTTTAGGCAACGTAGAGGAATCCAAAATTAAGTGAGTAAAATTATTTATCCTCCAACTCCCCCCTCCCCCTCGCAAAGCATCCTCAATTTACATGTACAGTTTCTGTAAGTGAGAATTTTGCTCTTTGAAACATTTTATGAAAATATAAAATAATAAAAAAAATTAAAGGGTTGTGCATTTATTACAGTGCAGTATAATACCGACATGCACGGTGAATTAGTCGGTAATTTGCACGTTAGAAGTATATTCCAAACTTCAATTTATTAATTTATTTGTTTGCACCACCAAAATGGAATATATGTTACATTTGATGAAGATACGCACAGTATGAAAATGAGAAATAAGGTATTTAAATGCCAGACACGTTACGCAGACGAACGAATGTAGGCCTTTGTATTAATGGGTAGACTAATTTAAGTGACATGAAGAACATAGCGCTGGATCTACTATTGTTTGCAAATTATGAAAGGTAGACTGCTTAAGGGGTATCAGTACCCGCCATGTTGGTATATCGGAACTTCTGCAATGTTTTATGCTTCGACAAGGCAGAGGGTATAGTTCCTTACATTGTGTACAGTTGGCATTGCTCAACTGCTTACGACGTTCGTTGTTTTATATTTTTTAAATATTCATTTATTTATTAACTGTTTCTGCGGGTGTTCTGTCGTCTATTGTTGCTGTGTGCAAGTTCTGGATACTATGTTACTAGATAATGAAAGAGTTGCAAGTCTTTTTGTCCGGGTAGCACGTCGTTGCTGTCCTCTCGGGGCGGACCGATACTTATGTCGATTCGTCGGTATGGCTCTTAAGCAATACGGTCGCGCGCACGGAGCCCCGGCAACTAATTGGAATATTAAATGC
>PNEQ01073277.1:0-21311 GCA_003012365.1 Medauroidea extradentata | reverse complement strand
CTTATTTAAATTGCCGGGCAGATGAATATTTAGCAGAATAGATTTCTCCGTCGCCTTTGTTTCTTTCGTACCCTCGACGAAGAGTGAATGAGCTGATGTTTACTGCCGCTGAGAAAATAGCTAGTCGAGGCATCTTAAATTATGAACCCTGAACGGAGAGAAAGATTATAGACACAGTGCACGGGTAGGTCGCACTACAGTATGTATATATATATATATATATATATATATATATATATGTATGTATGTGTGTGTATGAGTGTTGTGTGAGGTAAACAAATGCCGTAACAGACATCGAACAGCAGTTTCTAGTGCGCATCACATCTACAAACATTATTTGCATATGGAACATTACGCAAAATGGATGTTTTCCTATGTCGAAAATATTTATAAGCTTCCTGTTAAACGGCGCACAGTGTCCCGGATTGACTAGCAATGGGACAAATATTTAAAATAATGAAACGAGCTTTTATATTTGAGCTGAAACTTATGAGACTTTGTTCTATAAATATTCCTTCACGTGTCTACACATTTTATTCCAGTTCTGAATTCATATGATGTCAGGAGGCAATTTCAAACTTTATAGTTTTGAGCAAATCTGGATATACTCCCGTTTTTCGCAAAGTATTTCATGTTTGGATGTAATTTTTCCAGTACTGTTTCACTTTAATCCAAGCAGATAATTTTTTTTATCTGGAAATCCATAATTTATTTTTTTACATTTCATAACTGTGCATAATTTTTATCTGACTTAGTAATTCAGTTTCATCCTTCTAAATATTGCTTATTTTTAACTATTTTTCGACCTAAAGTTTGAATTTAAAAACCATTGCCGCGGAGTTATTTGCTAAACAGTATAGATATAACACTGCTGTAACACTATCCGGAAGATTCGGCTGCACTTACTTGCCCCTTTTCGAGAAAACTATATCTTAAGATAGAAATGCGTGACAATGCGCTTGTCATGTATGTGAACACGCTGGGAAGCTGGTTCCCACGGAGGCGCGCTAAAGAAACATATCCCCTTCGCGGAGTTGATATCAGTGCACACAAAGTGTTGCGTTTGCATTCAGTCTGACTTCATAAAGCATATGGTAAGGAATCAGTATAAGTGATATTGCTGTGACCAGTGTAATTATCTGATTGCAATGAACTTCATTAATTAAATGTGAGTATATTTTGCTTATAGTCAAACAGGGAGAGCTTAAAAAGCGTGTTAAGGGTTAGAAGTACATGAAGTTTCGTTATTTTGTTTTGTGCACGTAAAAAAACTGTAAGAGCATCACTGGCACGTGAGGCAAGAACTGTCATTTAGGATAAATGTGCGGATGGAGTATTGTTTCGTAGTATGAGATTTATGTGGTTCTTTTAAGCGGTGGTTGTATTACACAATTTGTGAAAGTATGGTTTTAATACCGATCAATAACCTTATACTTATAATTTTGGAATTAGGTACGAATTTTGTCAGTTGCAGCAGAATGCAAAAACAAATCCTAGAAATTAGAATTATAGTTTAGTTTCAAATAAACGTGGAGCCCTTTGCGAGACCATAAGTACTGCGTGAGGTGGCACAACGGTTAGCTCGTTGGATTCACAATCGGAAGGTCCTTGGTTCGAACCCAGGGTCCGGCCATTCAGATGACGGTTTTTCATGGTTTCCCGACATCACTCCAGGCTAATGCTGGTATGGTACTTTAACATAGGCTATGACTAACTCCTTCCCTGGCTCCTGTCTTTGTACAAAGTTGTGTACCGTCTCCAATGACCTCGGTGTCGACGAGACATGAAGCCTACTTACCTTACCTTCGAGACCGTAGGGGCATATATATGTATATATATATACATATATATATATATGTATATATATATATATATATACATACATATATTTTAATTTTCTTGAATTAGACATTTGGGCACATACTCATTAGTGTCTCACAACTATGGTTACTCATAAAACGGTTAGAAAACTGATTCTGGGGAAAGGACTACTAACTTTGAAAATGTTTCCCTCTTCACACACATGCATTCGCATACGTATTTTACCAAGAACGTAATATATGTGGCTAGTAATTCTGCGCCATTTTATAAGTACATTTATTCTTTCACTAGTTTGCTAGGTTTTGTTTAGTTGTAACAATATACACAACTTTTTTATAATGTTTGTATAACAATTTGTTTTATTGAATTGCCAGTTACATAGTTATGCATCAGAAGAACTTAAATTTACCCTGCCCTTACATTTTACATCAACATATCGCTTATATTCCCTGTAAACTTTATTCCTGTAGGCCTATTCATAATCGATGCCCTCCGACATTTTAACATTGTACGTACCTCTGTTGCTCTATAAAATGAAACGAATTTTCTCGATTTGAATGTTTCAGGAAGCAACTATGCCAAAAAGAAAAGAATTGAAGAATTAATTTTTCAAACGAACACATTTCAGGACTTTTTTTCTCGAGTAATTGTGGAGTATAAGATATCTAAAGAAAGGTATTTAAGCTATTTTAAAGATTTTTATTTCAAATATTTAAGTAGATGGAAAAAGTCAAATCGAATGCTCTCCAGGTTCCAATTTTTTTTCTTCGTGGCTAAACACTGATGTTCCTTTAGAATATGAATATACTGCATGTACAAGTGGTGTAAATACTACTCGTGCATATATCCAACAAAGAGGCCACCCGAACATAGTTTATGACAAGGCAGATGAAAGAAAGAAGAAGAAAATTATTAAAAGTTCATCAGGTATTGTATCTTCTCCGCAAGCTGCAAGAATGTTGTCAAATCGTTTGAGAAG
The DNA here is from genome assembly GCA_003012365.1 of Medauroidea extradentata. NCBI lineage: Eukaryota > Metazoa > Arthropoda > Insecta > Phasmatodea > Phasmatidae > Medauroidea > Medauroidea extradentata. The sequence continues at coordinate 18,511 of PNEQ01073277.1, read as the reverse complement.
AAAAGGAAATAGAGCAGGAGCTGCAAGTGTGAAATTATTTAGCAGTAGTATCCCAAGGTATTCACAAAGAATTTACAAGAAAATTAATGTGATGGAAAATAAGTGCATTCCATACACAGTAGAAGCTTTGTCATTACTTATAGAATCAAAATAAACAAACCTTTCGTACAATTTGCTAAGACTTTCAGCGAAGAATCAACATGCAGACATCTATCCCCGTTATCGTAGGTTAACTGAGGCAAAAATACAGACATGTCCAGAAAATATTCAGTATTCAGAAGTCTCTTGTGAAGTTCCTTTGCAGGACTTAATGGAACATACTTACAAGAGAACACTGGAAACAATTGAATCATATAGTGAAGGCAAGCTCATTCTGATTTGCAAGTGGGGATTCGATGGGTCATCTGGCCATGTCCAATATAAACAAATATGGAAAGAAAACGATGCAGCTAGTGACGCAAGTGTGTTCGTAACATCTCTTGCACCCTTGACACTGAAAAGAGAAAATGGAGAAGTGGTATGGAGTAACTCACGTCCTAGTTCTACACATTTCTGCAGACCTATACGGTTGTCGTTTTTGAACGAAACAAAGAAAGTTATCAAAGAAGAGGAAAATTACACCCGAAACCAAATTGACAACATTCGTTCTTTCAAGACATAGACAACTGAATTTAATTACTCTCTACTGTTACCAATGATAGATGGGAATGTTCTGAATGCACTGACTGACACCAGTACTCTCCAGTGCCCCAACTGCAAGACGACAGCTAGAAGTTTTGCATCCTGGTCAATTCAAAATCCAGTTGATTCTTCTTCTTTGAACTTCAGCCTTTCTGTCCTACAAGCATACATACGGTTCTTGGAATTTTTACTGGCTATTTCCTACAGATTAGTTGAGTATAATACTTAAAATTTTTTTATGCTCACATATATTTAATTGCTAAAGTCTTATTGATATTTTTATTCCCTTGTTTTAGGAAAGAATATAAAATCACTAGGAGACTACAAGGATCAAACTGTGGTAGAGCAAAAGAAAACATTTTGAAGAGGATAAAAACATTAATAAACTAACCCCTGATCGTCCACAACAAGGCTTTCGCACAAGTACAGATGGAAACACTGCCAGGAGATTATTTTCTGACCCGGAAGCAGCAGCGAAAGCAACTGGACTAGATAAATTATTGTTACAAAAGTTTTCCGTTATATTGTCTGTAATTCCCAGCGGACTTGCAGTAAATATTGATAAATTTAATTCACACTGCAAAAATACTCTTGAGTATTATAAGAAATTGTATGGATGGTACAAGCTTACTCCCACTGTCCACAAAATTTTGCAGCATACTCTACTGATTATCTCCAATGCTATTTTACCCATGGGGCAATTATCAGAGTAAGCGCAGGAGGCCAGGAATAAAGATATCCGAAACTATCGCCAGTTTTTTCAGCAGAAAAACCAGTCGTTTAGAAGATGTACAAGATTTGTTTTGCCGCCTTTTGTTGTCATCCGACCCTCTTTTATCGTCAGTTCGTAGCCTGCCAAAAATATCAGAACATTTTCCAGTGAAGTAAAGGATGACATGAAAATGTTACTAGATAACTTTGAATGTGCTGAAGTATAAGATGGTAGAGAAGATGGCAACACTTCGGATGACTCCAACTTTTAGACTGCTTGGTATAAATAAAAACAAGTTTAAAGTACAGGACCATAAAAAGATTATCAATTATAAGTTTTTACAGTATATATTGTGTACATGTAGTTATGAATCAAATCAGAATACATTTGAGTTGCATTTGATTATGTATATTTTAAATGTTTGCTGTTTAACTGACTGTTAAATAATTATATTATAATTGTATTTTATAAATAAATAAATATATATATATATGTGTGTGTGTGTGTGTGTACGTTTTATGAAATATTTTAAAAATATGGAACGTTTTCTGAAAACTTGTATACAATAAATTAACATTGCTATAAATATATACAATCCAAAAAATTAATAAACTGTTACCAAATAACATCTATTATAAAGTGACCCTAATGACGATCTGGCGATGCTATAAATGCTATACTTTAAAGTTATGACAAACGGAATCGCATATCTGAAGGGTTTCTGAGTATCTGTCTTTATTTACTTGAAATTTGGCTATTGAAATTCTTGTGTGGGCATTATGTTATTTCTTAAATATAAAAAACTGTATTCTCTATTTATTAACATTATATTCGCCATAATTTAGAGGCATTCGTTTATCAAGTAGCTGTTACTGATCTTTGCTCGTGATAAGGTAACGTCATGGATTTGGAGCTTTCTATTCAATTAATTTCCGCCGCAAAATAAGTGAAGTTAATATAATTTTTGATCAAAATGCTACGCGTTTACTTCTTTCTGCACACAATCCACAGCAATTGGTACATTTCAAGTTATTAATACTCGCCAAAAATGTATGTATGTATAAACATAGTTATATAAATATGGTAATATATATAGTAATTTATATATATGGGTATATATATATATATATATGGTATGCCAGTAAACGCAATTTACGACCTCCGTCTCATTTCCTTCCCCTCCCCAAGAAAAATGTCTAGTTCAGTTCAAGTAATCCCATAACCTGGAAAAGTATTTTAAACTCAGGACGACTAACATTAGCATAAAATCCTTATTTGACGTGTAATTAAAGGTAAGATTATTTTTGCCTAATGATTATTCAATCCGTCCCAATGTGAGCGCGGTGAAGGGCAGCACTTTTTTCATAAACCGACTACGTTATAGATATACTGACCTAAAATTACTTCTCTCTATTCAGATGTATATATTTGTTTAAAACAAACCTAGGTAAAAAATATTGTATTGATTATAATTCAAGTATTCTTAAATGACTTCCTTTAATCTCTGGGGGAATAGTATAAAATGGGATATTTATGAGATTTTTTAATGTTTATTGCAATGGGAGTTTACAGTTAGAATTTAGTGGTTCTAACTGTAAACTCCAATTGCAACAAACGTTTAAAAATCTCACCAATGCCCGGTATGGACCCGGTATGCATTTACCAGTAAGACAGCTGGAAAAACAGCAAAACATGGGATATTTATATTATCACCATAAACTTTTCAGTCACAGAAGAACTAGTAACCGGACAAAATATATGTGTATTTTGTGATAGTTATAGCAAATATGGGAACACTCATCGCAGTCCGTCTGCAACGTTTCCCACGTGCGAAAACTGGGAAGGAACCAAGATCTAAATATTAGGTGGCGAATATTCTTACCATTGCACCTCTGTTGGACATTTTTGGAAATTTTCTTACTGTTTTGCTGGAAGCCCCAAGTTTCAATTTAAACATATACCTATAATCTGCTGTTACAACATGATTATAAAATAGAAAGACAAGAAAATGATTTTAAGTTATTTTACCGATTGTATGTTCCCAGTAGAAAAACGCGAATCTTTACGTGCATGTTAAATTCGTTGAAAGACGTCATTTGATACAGGTTTATAAAGTAAAACATATGTGAACTTATTATGTGGAAAGTGAATACGTGTAGCAATTATTGTGTATGGTGTTAGATAATAGAATTTGCTAAGAAAGTAATTCGTAAATTAAATCATGTCTCAATAACATAATAATACACCAGTACGTCATATATTATTTAAAATATTAATAACACCATTTTGTTTTGTTCTGGGACTGAAGTGTTCTTTATTTTCCACTTACCAATGATCCTCGTTGAGAAGCGTCGATACGTAGCCACCCATAAATGTTGCAAGTTATTTTGTGGAGAATGTATTTTTTATAGATTATTACACGTGCATTACTTAAATTATTGGGTCATTGTGAAACTTAAGGTAAATGCGATAGCTATTATTTGAGTTCACGTGAAGATTACCCATCGATACTGACTGTGTTGTTAACAAAAAAATCTGAAAAAAAAACAGAAGGCAATACACAAAACAATAAGTTACAAGACAGTTGACGACCTTAGCAACAACCAATATAAGCTGATAGCATGACCACAATTGCTGAAGTAGAAAAACCTCTCCGTAAAGTTCGTCGTGTCAGCTTAAGCCAAGTGAGTTTGCTCTGATAGTTAAGTTCCTGTCATTGTTAGTTCAACTGTGACTAAAAGAGTTAAATATTTTGGGTATGATAAAATCCTTCGCGTATGGCGAGAACCATGACATTCTCTAATTAATAACTATGTGGTATACGTCTGTATAACACACACACACACACACATATATATATATATATGTGTGTGTATATATATATATATATATATATATATATATATATATATATATATATATATATATACATATATAACACCGACATACTCAGGCACTGCGGCAGATAATTCCTTATGAAAAAAATAGCAGAAATGATGTTTTGCGTTTTCAGCCTAAACCTAGTATAAACTTTACAAATACATATTAAATTTATCTCAGAATTACTTATGTCAAGATCAAGTTACATATTGTATTCTTCTTTATCTACATTATCTACACAGGTAAATCTCACGACAAGCTTTAATTGTGTAATGTGATTAATTAATGAATTTAATTTAATTAAAATTTGTTTTCTTGATTTTTAAATGTCTTTTAGTATTAATTTATTTTTAGTTATATGTCAATGTTGTTTCCACGAGTACCGAAGATGTATCCGTCGACCCTCCTAGAACTTCGTTTAGAAGGGTAAGAGCTAATTTTACCAAACTACCCCTTACCGTTGGCGAGTTATAGTTCTTTAAAATTGGTATGGTGGCCATCTTTTTTTCCGTCATTTGGAGTTTATTCACCACCACTAGAATTTGCTCATGGGGTAGGTCGATATTAGTTAAGACACGACCCCGCTAAGTCTTACCATTTAGCCGGGCAGTAGAACACCAAAGCCTCGAATAGCTGAACGTAGACGCCATTTTATTCGTATTATTCTCAGTAAACCCTTTCTTTTGATACCCATATCATGGTAGCGCATAAAACTAACTAGTCTGCCATCATGAGCGGTCCGCCATATTGGATATGGGATGACGTCACTTAGGTAACCATTTTACTGTCATCCAAACTAAACGTGTATGCAAAATATCAGCTCAAACGGTTTAGGTTAACTGCTTTATAATTCAGTTACAAGACTTAACCCGAAAAATCATACAAACCTTGCAAGCTAAAAAATAATAAATTAAAAGGGGACCACCTTGCACCAGTAGGCCCCAGTCTGATCCTGCATCGACCTGAGGATGGCAGCTGCAAGATCTGCCGAAACGTTGTCCAAGAAGCAACACAAGACGCGGCTCAATCCCAAAAGCCAAGAAAATTACGACAATGGCCGCGAAAGCCTGTAATCTTTGTTAAAAATAAATGTTTGTAAAAAGTAAAAATACCTACTATAATCTCTCGCTGCCATTTCTCAGCAGGCCGTAATGACTAAAAACAAGTATGAAAAGAAACGGTTAGAAATCGTTGCTGACTATTGCTAATATATGCTCAAGGGGCGAAAATCTATATTCCTTAAGGTATTAAGCAAATATTATAGGTAATTTCGATGAGTATAATTTTTTATGTTAGTTGCAAAAGTTAGAGGTTTGCTTATGTTTTTTTCAATAGGTACGTATAAGGTTTCGGTAGACAGGTTGAAATTACTTGTTGATTAGTTAAGTATTTCGAATTCATTCGCTCTCGGAAATAGCAATGAGTTTAATTTATTATTTTCCTTATTTGATCTAGGATTTTTCATCATCTGTGCCCAATGGTGAATGGCAGAATGGTCAGACCATTCGCCTCCCACCAAGGCGATTCGGGTTCGATTCCCAGTGAGGTCGTTCCCCGGATTTTCGCATATGGGAATCGTTGAGCGGAACAATGTCGCTGGTCGGCAGGTTTTCACGGGGATCTCCTGTTTCTCCCGCCCACTCATTCCGGCGCTGCTCCATACCACCTCATGTCACTCCTCACAAGCGCTCCCTCCCCCCACCCCCATAGTGGGGCAGCATATATATATGTGTGTGTGTGTGTGCTTGTGTAGGCCCATATAAAATTACTATTCACATTTTGGATATTGTAATTTGAACTTTTTTACCATATTTGAATGTAATTCTCTGCTGAAAATATATTTATAACTATCATTTGAAAGAAAGAATTGTATGGTCTTTAAGTACATGTGTCAAAATATTAAAATAATTATCACAGTTAAAAATATTGCGTCATAATATAATCAGTTTCCTGGGAATGTTATTTCATGTAAAATATATACAACAAACTTTCGGTTTCGGGATTTATCATGGAAGTAGTGAATGTGTTGTGAGACATATATTATGTTGGTTGTTGGGTCATTTGTGGCAACCCTGCCGGAAGTTTGTAATTACGGTTCAATCGTTCTTGGCAGAGTGTGTGCCTCAGTTGACACCGTCACAGGATCAATGGCAATCGTTCGTGAGAAATCATAACCATAATCGCTAATTTTACAGACGTGTCTAGCCGGAGGCTTAGATTCTGCGAAATTATTGTGTCCTTACGAAGGAGTGAGTGGTAACTTAAGAGACTCGCTTACCTGACTGATGAGCTACGATGAAGGGTAATGGAAATACGTGTTTTGTGTAACCCACAGACACTTTGATTCAAAAGTTGTAGTTCGTACTTAGTATACATTAAAACGTCGTTAATACATTCGTGCGCGCAAGAGTTAAGGTTGGTTCACAATTAAAAAGTAAGCACAGGACATGTAACGTAACAGTAGAAACTGTGCACGACCAGTTGTCTTGTGCAAAATTAGTTGACAATTGGATTCTTACTGTTATGTATAGTCAATTGCATTTTTTTCAACGAATGTGAAATACCCCTTACTGTATAAAATGTCAACCGAAGGTCATTAAAAAATATTTGAAGTAAAATTATATTTGGAGATAATAGGAAATATATAAAGAAAGTTCCTATAAACTGGACATCATAAGTCGTTATTTACAATATAAAAACATGTTTTTTAACATTACAATTTTTTATTATTGCTTTCTAATTTTCTTGTGTATTTTGAAAGGTTACGACAACACGGCGGGAATTCACAAAATCCTTTGCTGTGAATGGTTGAAAAGAAATTAAATATTACCATTTATTGTGTCGGCATCTCTATGCCCACGACCACTTTTTGGTGTTGTGAATCGGTAGGTAAAAATACGTAGAAGTTAATCCTTGTGCGAACAACCTACGTTTAATGCTTACTGTTATGTAATCAATTGTGAACCCACTTTTAAGCCACCTATGTTCCCAGAAGGTTAGACTATAGACTGTGTGCTAGGCTGGTCTGACTCAATTTAAGTAGTTTAAATTTGCGTCGCTGTTTTCAGGAATGTTACCTCGATGTAAATCGAGTACCTCACCTAAATGTATACCATTCGATTGTTCACCAACTAACTACTGACCAACTGACTGTTCACCAGCTGATAGTTGACAAATTAATTTCTGACCAGCTGACTGTTGGCCGACTGCTTGTAGGTGAACAGACTATCAAATGGTCGCTGCAGTGACTGCCGAATTGTCTGAAGACAAGAAATTAATGATGGGGCTGTATCGCAGAACCCAAGAACAAGAAAACTTAGTACAGTTTAAATACCAGCATATTATTGCTTGATTATCTTAATAGCATAATTATTATCAACAAACTAAAGAGCTGTCAGGTGAAGTCTTCATTCTCATTCTGACATGTGTGGCTCTACAATGACTCGTGCCATCAACACGTTTGAGGTACTTCACTTATTAGTCTACTCTCCGAAGGAAGAAGTAGGCTTATGAGATCACCTTTCTGTCTGTGTGTCTGCATGTGTGCTGTGTGTGTGTTTCTTTGTGTGTGTCATATATGTATATCAACCCTAAAAACGTTTGAACCAGTGAACCGAATTTCATCAAACTTAGTAGTACACGTGTAGTTCTTTGTTATTTGACTTGACTTACATATATTTCGTTTCAGTAATGTCCATCCTTTTCAAACGACGGACCTTTTAGCATTTTTCGATCTAGCAAGATATCTGAGGAACCGTACTTTATAGTTTCATTAAACTTGGTACACATATACTACATTCGAAGCTGACTTGACTTTTGTGTATTTAGCTCATTCTGTGTGCAAATTTTCAAAATGGTGACAATTTATATGTTTTTAGCATAGTAGGAAAAATTTTTATTTATAATGATCACCAATCTTGTTACGTATATACTACATACAAAGCTGGCTTGACTTTTGTATGTTTCATTCATTCTGTGTGCATATTTTCGAAATGGCGGTCATTTATATATTTTTGCATAGTGTCACATATCTTATGAAATATTTTTCAGAAATTCACCAAACATAGTGCATATATACTGCATACAAAGCTGACTTGAATTGTGAATTTCGTTCATCATTTTGTAATACTTTGAAAACTGTGACTATTTTTTTGTGTTTATGATATAAAGACATCTCAGAAAAAATTTCCCCAATTTATTAAACTTGTCACTCTCGTATGACTATGTGAGCTGACGTATCTTTAGTATATTTAGTGTATCATACGACTAAATCGATTTTATCATTCAGTATTTCTAGATTACGTAAACGATTTTAACTTTCAGGAACTTCGAGGGATGTTGACTAATACGTTATGCGGGTGACTTCTTTACATGAATATCTTTTATGGTGTGATTTCCTAGAAGTGTTACTTGATTAGCGAGTATATCTTTCGCACCTGCAGTGTAACTATCCGAGTATTCCTACTTGACCAATGGAAAAATGTGCTATACAAAATGAAGAATTTATATAGGGTCGTCATTGTCGTAGGGCTAACTGAAGGCAAGTGTGTTACAGATTTAATTTTTTTTTTTTTTGCGCTGGATTGTTCCTGATTCATTTCTGTTTAATAAGTTGAAGAGTTGGTTTTAGACTTTTACATTTTTTCTTTGATTTTGTAGTGGTTTAGACCTTAATTGTATTTGAAGTAAGGTATATTTTCTTAATGATTTATAAATCTATTCAGTTCACAGATGAGCAATGTTCTCACGTAAACATTAATTATTATTTTCATTCTGCAAGTATGAAGTAAAATTTAAATGTTTAAGATCCTAATGAAAAAAAATTTTTTTTTCGTCGTCGATAAAAAGAGGTAACAAGGTATGACGTACAGTTGTTATTATTCGCACGTAAAAATACATTACGCGCTACGTACTGGTATAAAAATTGCCATAGTACTAATTATTACATTGCGAATACTTTATCACACTCTTTAAGTCAAAACCTGATGTTACATACACTTATTTCCTTGCTGTCTCCGTTTAGAGGTCAAAAAAGTCCCCACGTTACCTTAAGTAACCTAATATTTTGCTACCTTTACCGCGATTAGTTGAAAACAGAGGTCCAAATTTAAATTGTAACGCTATGTGAGCAAAAAAAAAAGATAGTACGGTGATGCGTTGAAAACAAGAATGAGATAAGACGTTGATATCATTCTTGTACATCAGACTTGAGCATAAATACAGTATTAAGGCCGCAGTTACACGGCGGCCTGAAGTACATAACACGTTCAGTGTATAGCTGCCGAAGTGAACACGTTCGCGTGGTTACACGATACTCGATTGTCGCAGTCAAAACCGATTGTGTTTTGTTACGACAGTATATTGTTATGAGGTTATGTTTGGTTTAACCGTTTAATATATGTACAAAAGGTAAACATAACACGTGGTTGTAAGCCATCTTGTGCGCAATGCTTGTTGACGTTTAACGAGCCAATCACAGCAAGGCATAGAGATTGTTGGTTAGGTAATGAACCTTTATAACCTGTTCATTTTGAATAGGAAGCAGCAACGATATGAACTACTTCAGTCACCGTGTGACTACACGTACGACTGAGCAAGTTTAATTTAAACTAGTTCCGAGGCCAGGGTAACCGCGGCCTAAGTAAGTACTTTCGTCGTCAATAGTAAATCTGTATAAGAAGTAGTTTTCATTCACGTTCTGATGTCAAAGTTCGCGTATATGCATACTTGATGAAATTGTCGGGAAAACGTATTTTGCTTAATCAATTTTATTTATTTGTTTAGATAAGTGAAGCTTAATTATTAAGCAAGGCACGCGTATTGATATTTCAATATTAATTTTTAGCACTGACAGACTTCGTCGTGTTACAAAAGTGCTGTTGTTTGGACACAATCGATTATACTATCTAAGTAGACTTGATACAAACTTAGAAAACATTGTTATTTTGTTGCGAAGTCTAGTGTTATTACAGAAACTTATGTTAAGTAGGAGTTACAATAGTGGTCGTACTAATTGCATCATACCCCATCGTGCCTGGTTTTATTACCTCTTGGTATTCATAATACTGTCGCTTGTGGCTCATAGAGGACACTGATTTAATCCTGATGTTTTTTTCAGGATGACTCTATTTAAAAGCAGGGTGACAATAGTGAAGTGGTCAGATTACTTACATCATACCACAACGTGCCTGGTTATATTACCTCGTGGTACTCTTCATATTGTCGCATGTGTCTACATAGTGAACATTGCTGTAACCAGAATAGATTTCTCGGTTTTTTTTTCTGTTTAATATCAGGGTCAACAATGGTGTAGTGGTTATACTGCTTGCATCACCCTACAAAGTGGCTGTTTTTACTATAGTTCTAAATCATTTGCTTTAAATGAGGGATGGAGGTACATAATTTGAGTATCTGAATTGTAATATTACAATGATTAAAATCAAAATTAGTAGTCTACCTACTATATTTATTTATTTTTTACAAATTTGTTTTATTTTCAATTTTACACATGAAACACCTGCAGCAATTATATTGTTTACAGACTATTTTGAATATATAGTTTATCTTTATGAAAGAATAGGCATAAACAAATGTGGCAGAGGAACAGTGTATTGTGATTCGTCCTCGCCATGATTGAAAATGTCCCCACTACAGTAACATAAGCTTGCTTGAGACGAAAAACAGTACGAACTTCAAACAACCTACAGGGAAGTGAACGAAAGTAGAATTTTGTCATTGTGAGACTTGGACGAGCAACGGTGGATGTTGTCTACCTTCTTGTTCGTAACTGCTGCATAAATTCCGTTAGGCAACATGTTTTCATTATCTCAATAACAAGATAACATTTCTCTTTCATGCTGTGTTGTGTGATATCCAGTGTATACCTGAATTCCGTGTTCTCCGGAGCGACAAAATGAACGCTTGTCATTCCTCTGCGAGCCAATACATTCTGCTGAATGGCAAGTCTCACATTTTTTTCCATCGATGATGTTAATTACTTCCCGTCTTTCCTTTGAACAATTTTCTTGCATAATCACTCGACGCTTGTCAAAGTATTCTGTCACTATGAATCTGTTCAGGTGCGAGGTCAGACAAGTGTTCATACATACGTTGCGATTTTTTTTTACATTGTTCAGTTGTCGTTCGAGGAAAAAAAATCACTATTTCCAGCCGGCAAGTCCTTTACTGTGTTTGAAAATATGTGCTATGTAGTTCGTGTATAACAATTTATTTTATACATACATTTATTTTCTCTCATGAATATTGGATATATTTATTGATGAACTAAAAGTTATACAAGCGTATTTATTAATTTTACAGTGTTTCTTTTACAAAAAAATATTTTAGTACAGATATGCACTTTAGAAATATATAAATATTTTAATATCTCAATGCTTTCTAATTTTATAGTATATTTTCAAAGGAAAAGTTTTAGATGTCAACAATATACTTGTACTTTCTTCATTTTCCTTAGCGTATCATAAATGTATGCCTAACTATGTAAACTAAATACGCTGATGTTTCCACAAGTTTAAAATTGGCATTTGCTGGTTCTGCTATTAACTAAGGGTTTGGCCGGTAACACAATTTGTTCTGTTCGCTTGTGAATTAAAAAAAGTGACCAGCACTTACTGTGTTACTGGACTAACTACCAGACTACTAACTGTCGGCAAGACTTCATCGTCGACGATGTTTCTACCTTATTAACACGTCGAATTGTTTTTTTATCACAAAATCGTATTAAATTTATCGGTCTGAATTGGTTTTGTAAGTTAATATAAAAAAGTATGAAGGTAAAATTTCAAGACTTGTTGCACTTGTGCTCCACGATGAAATATACAGCAATTTGAACCTTTCTGGAATTTATTGTGGATGCAATGTTTTTGTTTTCTATTTTTTACCGCAAATGGCAACAGCCTACAAAGGTTTAGGCTTCGCATTTGGTCTATGCTACATAGTAAATTTTTATGTAAACTAAAAGGAATTTATGTACCCCTGCAGAAATAAGAAAGTAGCTTATGAACAAGAAACAAATCTTCAAATTAAACCAGAATTTCGGAAGGTAACCAAAGTAAACACAAAAACAATACGAAACATCAGAGCTTTTAAATGGTAAAAATTATACTTAACTGTTTTATGACTTACCCTTGTGACATATTTAGAGGATTTCTAGAATCGAATTCCTTGAAATGAATATCACAAATTCTGTAAATGTTCTTCGTCCATTCTGGTTCAAATTTTTTCATTACATCGTCTAGATCCGCTCATTAAGTTGTGTGGACCCACTGTACATAACTATAACAAAACAGTGATCAAATATTGTGGAATTTAATGATCCACTTAAAATGGTAGCATCTACGTGTGTAATTAAAGCTTAGCTCTCTTTATGTACGTTTCAATAAATACTACGACCGGTTAACATCGGGCCTATGTAACAACTAGATTTTGTTGATAACATACTTAAAAAGTAATTACTGAAAAATTAAATTACTGACACTGGCGTTGTGTCTATTCCATTTGATTAGTTTTCATCTTCAAGGTATTAACAAAAATTATTAAAGTGTAGGTAGTAACAAATATTTACATATTTTCGTATGCAGGAATTGAATAAAATTATTGGGCATTCTCTGTAATTATATACACACATATGTCTGCACCCACACATAGCTCCTATTCCCCACCGACTCCATAGTTACTACTTTTCGTCTTCATAATTTGAAAATAAAAGATTAAATCAACTTTTTTCATTTCACAATCGTAAGCTCGTATAAAACAATTATACTCCCGTCGTAAGTGACCGAAAATAAATGAACTGTTCAGCACACACAACCGCTAGAGGCACTAATACCAGTTGTCGCACGGAAATAGCCTCCGTGTTCGGTATTATTTTCTAACATATTTGGATACGCTCAGCAATTATTTGACCCAACTTGTAATAATGCGATCCTTTACATGCATAAATGTTTTACTTAATGTACTTTATTTTTATGAAGATTGAAGTGAAATCATTTATGTTATAATAATATATTAATTCAATTGTTTTCTTGCGTATTTTCTTAAAAAACCTTTTAGCACACATTTACACTTTTAAGTTTTAGTAAAATTATTATGTTATTTCGCAAAGCTGTTTAATGTTTTGTAACTAAACAGTAACTATTCAAAGGAACAGTTTTATATATAAACAATGTACTTGCAGTTTCCTTATTTTATCTTATTATCTTATAAATGTTACTATTTGTATAATAAAATGTGTAGGCCTGTATGTTTCAAGACTGAAGATTTTCGTCATTTGCTGGTGCTGCTCCTGATTACGGTTTTGGCCAGTAACACAATTTGTACCGTTCGCTTGTGAATTGAAAACCGTGTGCGGTGCTTATTGTGTTCCTGGACTAGCTGCTAGACCTCTTACAGCTGCATGGCTTCCTGATCGTCCATATTCATTCCTTCTTAAGACGTAGGCTTTCTTTAAAAAACGTAGTGTTATTAAAGTATTTGACGAGCGTTCAAAATAAATTTATGTAAGTTTTTTTTAGTTCAATCATTAAACGTTTTTTATAAACTGTGCAGAATAACAACAATGTTTGGTTCTTCGAGTAATTTCATGATTTCGTTAGTTCCTGGATTTATTTATGGTTACTGGCTGACTCCTCTCCCAGATCCTCTCATTGTACCAAACTACATGTCACAATCTCTAACGACCTCGCTGTTGACGAGGCGTTAAGCCCAATTACCTTACCAATTCTTTGACTGGAGTAGCTACTAGACTACTTATTGCTGGCGAGACTTCCTTATAGGCTATGTATGTGTCTTCTTGAGATGACCTATATATATTTAGGTTTTAGGATAGGATTTTATTTGCTTCTAAAAACAATGAACGTCACAAGCACAGATACTGTGTCCAATACAATTTAAGTTGTAATTTACTATTGCAGAGAAAAGTTTTTACTGAGTTATACAATAGTTTTGTCTTTCAACTACGTCTAATGCATTGAAACTTTTTTTACAATTTTAGTTATTAAGCACAGCTGTGTTGTTAAGAAATGAAATATAGTACAATGAGTAATTCTAAATTATATATTCATTCCGATATTAAGACACTATAACTAACGAAAACTACATTTTGTAGCTAAACTTCAATTATACCATAGTTATAAACTCTCTTACTTAATCAGGATTCGCGCTCCTCTATGGCACAAGGAATATACTTCTTATGCCACAGAATAATACACACAATTTCCCTGCACTTAAAGTCTTTACATAAAACATCATTCTTAAATATACGTTAACATTGATTCAGCTCATACAACTACCAAATGAACAATAAATACATATTTTTAAGATATTAATATCTGCAATATATACATGCCAAATGTATATATTACAAGGGGTATCCTATTTTATCTAACATACTAAAGATATGATTTAAAACTATACCCATAGCAAATATGTGCTGTGCTGTATTAATAGAACATCAGCAAATATTTCAAAGAATTGCGAATTTTCTTATACAGCAGAACACATATTTCAAGAAGGTTGTGAAAACCACCGAGAAGATGAAAATTACAAAATCCGTCAACAATGTGTTAGAAAACATAATTAAATAGTAGCCACCTTAATTGGTTCATTGTTGACAGTGTTTTAAATCACTATGTAAATTTTCTTTATATTTCGCTAATATAGAATTATTTGTGTAATATATATATATATATATATATATATATATATATATATATATATATATATATATATTTACCAGGAAATATGTGGGTAACGGGTATATATATAATATATATATATTTACTTATATATTTATGCATATATCGGTTTCTGCTGTCTCAAGTTTAAATGTCCGTGTTGGTGGTATGCGCATCACTTTGACATGGTCCACCGTAGCTTCATTACATTAACTCGTTTATTCTGCATCCTTGGCAATATGATGCTCTTGTAACTCTACACCAACTGCACAAGCTCATGGAATTTTCTGGAAAACTGGATTGTGACTAGCGTCCATCTTCTCTAAGAATATCTTTCCCAGTCCTGCAACCTGATTTTTGTTACCTGTCGCGTTTTTACTAGCCTTCTTTCTTACATCTGTCTTCAAATTATTCAGTATTTTTGAACTGTCCTTCAGTCAATGATTATTTTCCTGTAATCTGAACAAATTGGTTTTTAATTTGTTTCAATGCTTTTTTTCCTGGACCATTCCTGCTGTTATTGCTTTGTTTTAATATCACAGAGATAGGTTTTAATATTTTTACAAATACCATCCTCTTGCAGTCACTTTTTGCCATCATATAATCCTAACTTGAAGATATAGTGACCACAGACAGCACAAAAATGTCAGAGAACAAGACATCTCCTGTCACTTTCCTCTGAAATAAGTCTTTACTTGTAAGTTTAGCACTTACTTAGCAACGAATACTTGTTTCTCCCACAATTTTTCCAGTATAAACTTTTTCAACAAAATTTAATACTGTACTTATTCAGTTAAAATTGAGTATTTACTTTTACTTACGAGTGTCTACTACTTGACTGGAATAATTGCTTACAAGATTGTACTTTTTTTCAATAGAACCAACGTATTGGGTACTATTTGAGCACCTGGCAATACTAAATTTCGATTAATGGTTTGGATAAATATGATTTCGAAGTCTGCCAATGTTTAAAAATAAACAAGGCACGGACAAAATATATTATGACATTCACGTAACTTAGTACCAAATTTGTGCTAAGCTAGATGAAATTATGAGAGTCAGTCTTCAGATATCTCGAGTGATCTAATATGTTCAAATGCATAAATGCGTAAATAATGCACCAAAAATAATATTTTTAGTGCGTAATAAATAACAAAACGTGTAACGACCGTAATAAAATGTTTAAAAAAATTTTCTTAAATCAATCGTGTGATTAAAACAGTTTAAACCGGCCGTATTTGTAAAAAAGAAAATAGGATTTAACAAAAAACATTACAGTTAGGCCTACGTAAATTTGCTAAGAATGTAATGTGTGGTGCGTTTCATGGTTGTATAATAATTGATTACTAAGCTACCGCGTGTGTTTTAAATACGTTCAAAGGGCCACCATTTTGAATATACGAACAACGCACGAAGAAAAACAAAAACGTCACGTCACTTTCTATGTACTCTATGTGGACCGAGTTTGATGTAGTTCTATAAAATGGATTAAGTTGGCTGCTTACGTCACATTAGAACATACAAAAAGTGCATCAGTTCTTACTTAACAAGCAACTGAATTTAAAAAAAATTAAAATTTCAAATTATGTCATGAACCGATTACAATAAAAATCTTCAGAGACTGGCTTGATTTGCCGAAAGCACGTATGCGTAGTTCAACTAGTTTTCTGGCCATAATTTTTCAAAACCCCTAGCAGATATAAGAGAAACCTGGTATTATTTTTTTGGGTGTTTCGCCCAAATGTAGAGATAAAATTGTGAATGTAAACTAATAGCTAACAATTTAAACATATTGTAATACATAAATAAAAGTGAATGGTTTCTGAGCTCACATAGGAAATTATTTTAATGACGCACCAAATACATTACAGACATACGATACATGCATAAAGTATTGTCAAATTTAATTTTTTTAATACCACAAAGGCACTGAAAAGTTATATTTTTATTCAGACCAAAATTTGTGACATGGTGCCACTTTAACCTATGTTTACAAATTCTATAAAATTTTTGTAAACGAGAGGTGTCGAGCTTAAGTCAACTTTGTATTCTCCACATTTATATATCCTTAAATAAGCACAAACGCCTTAGGAATCATTCATTTAAAACTGTTGATATTTTGCAATTTTTGCAAATACCACGTTTTCCAATACATATGTTTGTTTTAATACTGCTTTGTGAAGGAAGTGCGAATTCCGGCAACTGTACGCTTACTGAATAATACGTATCCAGCCTTAATATAACCACTTACAGTTGAAAGTGCTTCTTCATATCACACAGCTGAGATAACTTTGGTCGCGTGTTGCTACCCCAGACATTGCTACAGCGAGCTGTATACACCAAGATATGGTGGTGGACTGGTGGACCTGTTGCGGCACTGACAGATCGTATGCAGGGATGTGATGATACGTAAAATCCAGCTGGCTAACAAACCGTCACATAATAAAAGAAAACGCTGATTTTGTATATTTTACGTCAGTAATTATCATAAACTATATTTTACCAAAGAAATAATTTTAGTTTTCAGAACATGAATGGGATTGATGTTTACATACTCCATTAAATTTGATTTATTAATTATTATGACTATAGCAAATTTTAATTATGAGCATATTTGAATCGATCATATGAGAAAACCCACATGTCCACGTTCTTCCAAAATAGAGATTTACGTGAGGCACTAAGAATGCAAGTGACGTTAAGTCCAAAATTTTGTGTTCCTGTGTTAGATACGTTTGCCACAAGACCTTTTCTCTATCTCCCTCCCCATTTTTCAGAAATCTCGACTCATTGCTGTTTGCATACAAATGTATTATGGATTAACTTAATTAGTGCTGAAATATTACGTACATATTCATTATGACCAGATCGCAGTATAACAGTTTATGTGAACATACACTCCTTGTGTTCTGTGCGCCTCACATATGGATTGTTTCCTCGTTGTCAGTTACACCGAATATACCGTAAAACGCCACATTATCCGCACCTCTCTGCATATAACACGGGAGCGGAGTGTTATTTCCTACTTGATAGAGAGTTTGTTAGTGTGCAGTAAACTGTTTCCTAAATCAGTATGCACAGTGAATTATAGTTTTTACGTTGTAGTAAGGTAACAATTGCCCAAATTTGATAGAAAGCAGGTGGAAAAATTGTAAAATATGTATTTATCTTATACATTACTATGAACAGTTGGAATTTATTTGGTTTGTAACAAAGTGACTTTCGTTAGATAAAGTAACGTATGCAACACAGAGAGATAAAACACAAAATGGAATCTAACATGCATTATATGTTTCTGTTTGCCATGCTATAGTCGTGCTCCATGAACCTAACTGCACTCCATACTGTTACAAAATGGTTTTTCTTGTACGTCGATTATTATATTGGGGGTTCATAAGTTATTATTAGTTTGGGGGGGTTTCACTCAGATGGTAGCTACACTGTGGGTTTATTTAGATGTTATTAGGGTTAAAGGACTTTAAGACAGTTATGGTTAAACGGGCATTTACTATACTACAGTGGCAGGTACTCTGAATACAAAATA